>VDFB02088354.1:0-26323 GCA_007258455.2 Sequoia sempervirens
AGTTGGGTCCTTTAAACCGTATGCCCATTTGCAGTCGCAACTTAAGGTTTGAGCTTGTGATTAAGAGATGAGATTGTATTGAAATCTTATAGAATTGTTGAAGTTTCAAAACAAAAATGTACAAAAATGTGGCAACCAGGTGGGAGACTGTATATATTTTACTCTATTTTCCTTTGTTTTTAATTTTAATTTTTTTTGTGTTATGTCCTTTGATTGAAAATTTAATTTTTATTGTTTTTGTTAAGAGTAACATTATCTTGGTGTATTTGTTTCAGCAGTTTGATAAATTTATACGAAATCTTAGAATGGGTGGAATTGGAAAGAAAACTGGTAAGACATTTATTTTTGTGTCAATTTTTTTTATTTTTATTGGTGTTGGATAGGGATAGTTGCATTGTTATAAGGAGTGTGAAATTGTATTTTTTTCAATATTTTTATTATTTTCTTTTAGTAAATTCATATAGTATATTTATTTTTATATTATTTTTTTTCAAAAATATATTAAATTATCTTGGTTTGCATTATAAATAATGCTCAACTTCACTTTTGAAGCATACACAGAAATTTGCAGTTAGAAGCAAAAAGGGTACTTTTTGGTTTTTATTTTTATTTTTGTTGATAATAAAATAATGTTAAGAAATAATTTATGAATATATTGTTTTGATAGAGAAAAAGAAAGAAATGTAGCAGTGCTCAATAAAACACAGGCTAAGGCTGTTGTAGGTTCTCAACGTCCCCTTAGGGTGCCTTTATTGTTCAGTCTTATAATCATAATATTCACAATGGGCACTGGTCTTGCTCTCATTACTCCCCCCATGAGGAGGGAAGATGTGATCCTTGATGTGGAGTTTGTTTTGTTTCTTGGGACATGTTTTTCATTTCTTAGTCTAGATCTTTTAGGTGCTATCTTACTAGGCTGATTTACATTATCTAATATTTTGAGGAAGTTGAGTCCTTTAAACCCCACGCCCAACTGTAGCCACAGTTTAAGTTTTGAACTTGTGATTAAGAGACGAGATTTTATTGGAATCTTGTAGAATTGTTGAAGTTTCAAAATGAAAATGTACCAAAATGTGGCAACCAGGTGGGAGGCTGTACATATTTTACTCTATTTTCCTTTGTTTTTAATTTTTAATTTTTGGAGTTATGTCATGTCATTTAAAATTTTATTTTTATTGTTTTTGTTAAGAGTAACATTAACTTGGTGCATTTGTTTCAGCAGGTTGATCAATTTATGTGTAATCTTAGAATGGGTGGAATTGGAAAGAAAACTTGTAAGACATTTATTTTTGTATGGTTGTTTTTATTTTTACTGGTGTTGGATAGGGATAGTTGCATTGTTATAAGGAGTGTGAAATTGTATTTTTTACAATATTTTTATTATTTTGTTTTAGTAAAAGCGTATAATATATTTATTTTTTTATTATTTTTTAAAAAAATATATTAAATTATCTTGGTTTGCATTATAAATAATGCTCAACTTCACTTTTGAAACATACATAGAAATTTACAGTTAGAACCAGAAAGAGTACTTTTTTATATATATATAATAAAATAATGTTAAGATATAATTAATAAATATATTGTTTTGATATATTAAAAGAAAGAAATGTAGCAGTGGTCAATAAGACACAGGATAAGGCTGTTGTAAGTTCTCAACTTCCCCTTTGGGTGCCTTTATATTGTTTAGTCTTATAATCATAATATTCCCAATGGGCACTGGTCTTGCTCACACTACTCCCCCCATGATGAGGGAAGATGTGATCCTATATGTGGAGTTTGTTGTGTTTCTTAGTACATGTTTTTTGTTTCTTAGTCTTACCTTTTTAGGTGCTATCTTAATAGGCTAATTTACATTATCTAATATTTTGAGGAAGTTGATTCCTTTAAACCCCATGTCCAGCTGCAGTCGCAGCTTAAGTTCAGAGCTTGTGATTAAGAGACGAGATTTTATTGTAATCTTTTAGAATTGTTGAAGTTTCAAAATGAAAATGAACCAGAATGTGGCAACCAAGTGGGACGTTGTATATATTTTACTCTGTTTTACTTCATTTTTAAAATTTTTTTTTTTGGTGTTATGTCCTTTCATTTAAAATTTAATTTTTATTGTTTTCATTAAGAGTAACATTAACTTGGTGTATTTGTTTCAGCAGGTTGATAAATTTATGCAGAATCTTAGAATGGGTGGAATTGGAAACAAAATTGGTAAGGCATTTGTTTTTGTATGGTATTTTTAATTTTTATTGGTGTTGGATAGGGATAGTTGCATTGTTATAAGGAGTGTGATATTGTATTTTTTTTCAATATTTTTATTATTTTGTTTTAGTAAAAGCGTATAGTATATTTAATTTTGTATTATTTTTTTTCATTAAGGTTTTTGTAGATTCTCAACTTTCGCTTTGGGTGTCTTTATATTGTTCAGTCTTATAATCATAATATTTCCAATGGGCACTGTTCTTGCTCTCATTACTCCCCCCATGAGGAGGGAAGATGCGATCCTTGATGTGGAGTTATTTTTGTTTCTTGGGACATGTTTTTTCGTTTCTTAGTCTAGCTTTTTTAAGTGCTATCTTACTAGGCTGATTTACATTATCTAATATTTTGAGGAAGTTGAGTCATTTAAACCCCACGCCCAGTTGCAGCTGCAGCTTAAGTTTCAAGATTGTGATTAAGAGACAGGATTGTATTGGAATCTTGTATAATTGTTGAAATTTCAAAATGAAAATGTACCAAAATGTGGCAACCAAGTGTGAGACTATATATATTTTACTATGTTTTCCTTTGTTTTTTAATTTTTAATTTTTCATATTATGTCCTTTGATTTAAAATTTATTTTTATTATTTTCGTTAAAAGTAACATTAACTTGGTGTATTTGTTTCAGCGGGTTGATAAATTTATGCGGAATCTTAGAATGGGTGGAATTGTGACGAGGAAGCAAACCCAAGACACAGAAATACACTCACAAAAGAGAGAATAATATTTTATTCATAAATATTGAACTTCTTACATGCAGAGGATCTCAAATCCCCAAGCTCTGTATTACATGCAAATTACAGATTTACAGAAAATTACCCAGATCCCCCTTTCATAGCATGCGAACTTCTTTCCCCAAAAAGTTACCCAAAAATCAAAAACAAGCCCCTAAATTAACCATTATGATGTTTATCGTTCTATATGTTTAGATTTGCATACTAACGATGTTTTGTAGGATTGTGGCATAGAAGCCCACCAAAATCTTCAAGAGAGTTCTTATCAAATTTTTTAATGTGAAATAAGAGGATGGCCAAATATTCTATAGGACAACATGCTTGGATGGTTCATGCGAGCGTTGCAGTGGCTTGCAACGAATGCTAGTATGTCAACATATGGAAAGCACATATGAGGTGGGACAAAAACTAGTAGAGTTTGGGAAGTATAAAATAGTGGCATATGCTACAAAATATGGGTTTGAAGTAAAAAGGTGTGAGTTGATTATTCATAAGATTCCAGTGTATCAGTTCATGTCCATGTTTCATGAGAATCTAGTGTATGAGTATGCAAGGCATACCCATAGAGCCCGATGGATGGACACGCAATTCAAGCTATGCAAGGACACCTTTCCACTTGGAAACATAGTATTAGTAGTTGAATTTGCAGAGAACTACACTCTATAGCCACGACATGAGGTGCAGTCATAGTATTACAACTCCACACAAGTTTTGATATTTGTGCACATAGCATTCATACATGCAACTGAAAGTACAGAGGACGAAAGGAAGGTATTGAGGGAGTATCACTTTTATATTAGTGATGATCACACACATTCTCTAGAGTTCGTGCAAGGTTGCTTCCAGATGTTCTACAATAATTTGGCTCAGAGGGGCATATCATACGATCGACATATAATATGGTCAGATAACTGTGCAGCATAGTTCAAGAATCCGTGCATGTTCTACTAGTTGTGCAGGATGCGTCTCACTACACGTGTTCAACATATGTGGAACTTTTGTGAGGCTAGACATGGAAAGGGGGAGCATGACGGTGCAGGAGCATACATGAAAAGAGCATTAGCATGAGAAGAGTTAAATTATAAAGATAATGCACAATTGACAGATGCAAGATCAATCGTCGAGTGGTGTAATGGTTCAATGGGTGTAGGTAATGAAGGTACGTCTTCAGTTCATAGATTTTTTTTTTTGATGGATGATACTAACATTTCACCATATGAGGATTTTTGTACACTAATAGGATCGAGTGAGTTGCACTCTTTCCTTAGCTCAAATGTAGGTTCATGGAGTATCGATACACGTAAGATGGAATGCTTTTGTTCTTCATGTACAATGCAAGCCTGGAATGATTGAGTCAAGGGAGTGGGTTGAAAAATGGTTGACAAGTTATCTTAGCCCACTTCACACGTATCACCCTTTGATGGCATTGGAACTAACATAGATGAAATCATCGATTGAATTTGACCATGTATCGAATCTAGTTCAACCATGTAATATATCTACTTGCTTAGTATTTGAAATTCCATATTGTTATCTTACTTTGTACTATATTCATAATGTTGACTAATTTCAAGAGATATGCCACACATATAAATGCAGGGAATGTTTATGCAGTTATTGTAGATGAAGACAACGAAGAGGGTAAAGACTATTACTTGTGGTGTTGTGTTGAGCCAAAAAAGAAATTGGAATCCCCAATTATAGATGGAGAAAACATTGAATACCCTACAGGTTTAGTTGTTGTTACTGGAACGTGGCTGAGAAGGTACCCACATAAGAGTGTTAAACATTGGTTATTTAAGGAATTTGACACGCATCGTAAGATTCTTCATTACTCAAACCTTGTCGTGGCATCCAATGTTTGTTTGAGCAAATATCAGGGTAGACCTTTGAACAAGACCTTGTGGAAGGTCCATGATTCAGACCATGATGCAATACTTGACACAATAAAGAGTAGAGAAGATCCAGATGGTTCATTGGATTAATTTATAAGTATATGCACAACGGTGTTTTAAGTCAATCTAGGTTCGTAGGATATGAGGTTGCAATGTCATGTTAGCATGTTTTCAATTTGGTGTAATGAAGCCTTGAATGGCCTAAAAGTGAAAATGTATGTAAATTCGTAATGTAAGGGTCAAGATGATGTAATGAGGCCATCATAAGGTCACTAGTTTAGGTATGGAGTCATTTACATCAATATGTCAAAAGTTGCACATAATAATGTAATGTTGTCAAACCAAAAGTTGTCATTTTGCAAATACTTAGAAGTTGAAGGGTCACACTTGTAAAAGAAGTTGAGAAGTGGTTGTAGTTGGTTGAGGAGGTTGATATGGCTTCAAAAAGGCCTTGTGAATGTTGTATGTTGTTAGCAATCATACTTTTGATAGCAGGAGCACCAACTCCATGTTTTCAACACTTGAAACCTTGTGGTTTCTATTATTTGGTCATTTGATCATTTAGGGCGTTCTTAGATGGTTTAAGGTCATTTGTATTTCATTTAATAAGGATTCAATACCATTTTTGTATGTATTAGGTCAATTGAGTCATGATGTAAAGAAGTTTATCAATAAGGGGATTCATGTGGTGAACCTTGTAATTTAAGTGTTTTAGGGTTATTTGTGTTAAATAACGGGTTTATAGACCATTTATCATGTAATAGGTATGTTTACACTAGAAATGGTCCTCTTTCACACCCAAACACATGGAATCACTCCAAGCTACGTTCCACTGGATCGATCCCTTAAGGGTCTAAAGGGAAAAAAGCCTTCAAATTTCAACATGAGGTTACTCGAACACCGTGATACTTAAAAAATTCCTGTCTGATCCTATGGGATCATGTTGGGCCCCTCTACAATGGAAGCAGTGGAAAGTTGCAAAGTGGTGCAATTTTTGTTCTGCAACTCATGTGACCAAATGGAATGTTCCAATGCATTTGAATAGGCATGTTTATGCTAGGTATGTTCCTCTTTTGCACCCAAACACGCGGAATCGCTCCGAGCTACATTCAACCTAATCGATCCCTTAAGGGTCTAAAGGGAAAAATGCCTGCAAACTTCAACATGAGGTTAGTCGGACACCATGATGCTTAGAAACTTCTCATTTGATCCTATGAGATCATGTTGGGCCCCTCTACAATAACCTCTCTTGGAGTGGTTTTTCCGTAGTCTCTAGTTTTTCAGTTGATGGAAAAACTTTCAAATGGAAGTAGTGGAAAGTTGCAAAGTGGTGCAATTTTCATTCTGCAACTCGTGTGACCAAACACACTATTCCAACATGTCTGAATAGGCATTTTTACACTAGGCATGGTCCTCTTTCTCACCCAAACACATAGAATCACTCTGAGCTACGTTCAACCAAATCGATCCCTTAAGGGTCCAAAGGGAAAAATGCCTGCAAAATTCAGCATGAGGTTACTTAGACACCGTGATGCTTAGAAACTTTTCATATGATCCTATGGGATCATGTTGGGCCCCTCTACAATAACCTCTCTTAGTTTTCGTTATCTCAGAGTGGTTTTCCTATAGTCTCCAGTTTTCAGTTAATGGAAAAAGTGTCAAATGGAAGCAGTGGAAAAAATGCAAAGTGGTGCAATTTTCATTCTGCAACTCGTGTGACCAAATGGACTGTTCCAATGCATTTGAATAGGAATTTTTATGCTAGTCATGGTCCTCTTTCGCACTGAAACACGCAGAATCACTCCGAGCTATATTCAATCGGATCGATCCCTTACGAGTCTAAAGGGAAAAATGCCTGCAAACTTCAGCATGAGGTTACTTGGACACCGTAATGCTTAGAAAATTCTTGTCTAAACCTATGTTATTGCATTGGGCCCCTCTACAATAACCTCTCTCAGATTTTTTTATCTTGGAGTGGTTTTCCCGTAGTCTCTAGTTTTTAGTTGATGGAAAACGTGTCAAATGGAAGCAGTGGAAAGTTGCAAAGTGGTGCAATTTTTATTCTGCAACTCGTGTGACCAAACAGATTATTCCAACACATGTAAATAGGCATTTTTATCCTAGGCATGGTCCTTTTTCGCACGCAAACATGTGGAATCACTTCGAGCTATGTTCAACCGGATTGATCCCTTAAGGGTCCAAAGGGAAAAATTCCTACAAACTTCAGCATGAGGTTACTCGGACACCGTCACACATAGAAAATTCTCGTCTAATCCTATGGGATTGTGTTGGGATCCTCTACAATAACCTCTCTCGGTTTACATTATTTTGGAGTGGTTTTCTCGTGGTGTCGAAGTTTTAGTTGATCAAAAAAGTGTCAAATGGAAGTAGTGGAAAGTTGTAAAGTGGTGCAACTTTTGTTCTACAACTCATGTGACCAAATGAACTATTCCAACGTATCCAAATAGGAATGGTTACACTAGGCATGGTCCTCTTTTGTACCCAAACACGTAGAATCACTTCGAGCTATGTTCAACCGGATTGATCCCTTAAGGGTCCTTGGGGAAAAATCGTTGCAAACTTCAACATGAGGTTACTTGGGCATTGTGATGCTTAGAAACTTCTTGTCTCATCCCATGGGATTATGTTGTTCCCCTCTACAATAACCTCTCTTTGGTTTCGTTATCTCAGAGTGATTTTCTCGTGGTGTCCAAATTTCAGTTGATGGAAAAAGTGTCAAATGGAAGTAGTGGAAAGTTGCAAAGTGGTGCAACTTTCGTTCTGCAACTCGTGTGACCAAACAGACTGTTCCAACACATTTGAATATGCATATTCATGCTAGGCATGGTCCTCTGTCTCACCCAAACACGTTGGTTTGGTCAAAAAAAATTGGAGGGGGGTTCAATTCGTTTTGGGTTCGTTGGTACAAAAAACATGTAAAAACAAAATATATATCTATGCAACCTAGAAGAATGAATGAGGATTAGAATATCACATATGATCATATAAACAAAAAAATCACCATAAACTTGAATGTCATTTAAAACAACAAAATTGGAAAAAAAAAAGTTTTTATAACCTGCAAAAAAAGTGAATAAAATCACACTGATTTTTGCGTGAAAAAAAACCATGAGACCATAGCTTGTTGCTTACTATTATGCTTTGATAGATTTTTTCCAAGCATCCATGGCTTGTTCGAAAGTACTTTTTTTAGGCTTTTATCCATAGCAGCAAGGCAATGAATTGTTTGATAAAATGCATTGGTAGACATGTATGAAGAATGTGGTAGCATAGACAAGGCAGTGAACTGTTTGAAAAAATGCCTCAAAGAAATGTGGTCTCATGGTGATGGAATGGCATGACGAATACCATGACAAGAAAATTGCTATGGATTGTCATGGAATTCCACCACCATTGAGACCACATTTATTTGAGGCTTTTATTCAAACAGTTTGTTGCCTTATCTATGCTATTGCTTATTAAATTATGCTTTGATAGATTTTTTCCAAGCATCGATAGCTTATTTGGAAGCACCTATTTTAGTATTTTAGCCATAGGAGCAAGGAGGTGAACTATTTGATAAAATGCTTTGGTAAACATGTATGAAAAATGTGGTAGCATAGACAAGGCAATGAACTATTTGAAAAAATACCTCAAAGAAATATGGTCTCATGGTGATGGAATGCCATGATGAATGCCATGACAACAAATTGCTATGGATTGTCATGGCATTCCACCACCATTGAGACCATATTTCTTTGAGACTTTTATTCAAATAGTTCACTGGGCCTTGTCTATGCTATTGCTTATTAAATTATGCTTTGATAGATTTTTTTCAAGCATCCATAGCTTGTTTGGAAGCACCTATTTTAGGATTTTAGCCATAGCAGCAAGGAGGTGAACTATTTGATAAAATGCTTTGGTAAACATGTATGACAAATGTGGTAGAATAGACAAGGCATTGAACTATTTGAAAAATTCTTCAAAGAAATGTGGTCTCATGGTGATGGAATGGCATGACGAATGCCATGACAAGCAAATTGCTATGGATTGTCATGGCATTCCACCACTATTGAGACCACATTTCTTTGAGGCTTTTATTCAACTAGTTCCCTGCCTTGTCTATGCTATTACTTATTAAATTATGCTTTCATAGATTTTTTCCAAGCATCCATAACTTGTTTGGAAGCACCTATTTTAGGATTTTAGCCATAGGAGCAAGGAGGTGAACTATTTGATAAAATGCTTTGGTAAACACGTATGAAAAATATGGTAGCATAGACAAGGCAGAGAATTGTTTGAAAAAATGCCTCAAAGAAATGTGGTCTCATGGTGATGGAATGCCATGATGAATGCCATGACAAGAAAATTGCTATGGATTGTCATGGCATTCCACCACCATTGAGACCACATTTCTTTGAGGCTTTTATTCTAATAGTTCATTGCCTTGTCTATGCTATTGCTTATTAAATTATGCTTTGATATATTTTTTCCAAGCATCAATAGCTTATTTTGAAACACCTATTTTAGGATTTTATCCATAGAAGGAAGGAGGTGAACTGTTTAATAAAATTCTTTGGTAAACATGTATGAAAAATGTGGTAGCATAGACAAGGCAGAGAACTATTTGAAAAAATGCCTCAAAGAAATGTGGTCTCGTGGTGATGGAATGCCGTGACAATCCATAGCTCATTTAAAAGCACCTGTTTTAGTCTTTTAGCCATAGCAGCAAGGCAATGAACTGTTTGATAAAATGCTTTGATAAACATGTATGGAAAATGTGTTAGCATAGACAATGCAGTGAACTCTTTGAAAAATTGCCTCAAAGAAATGAGGTCTCATGGTGATGGAATTCCATGACAATCAAAATCATTTCATTGTCATGGCATTCCATCACCATGAGACCTCATTTCTTTGAGGCAATTTTCAAAGAGTTCACTGCCTTGTCTATGATATTGCTTACTATTATGCGTTTGATAGATTTTTTCGAAGCATCCATAGCTTGTTTGAAAGAACTTGCTTTAGGCTTTCAACCATAGCAACAAGGCAGTGAACTATTTGACAAAATGCTTTGGTATACATGTATCAAAAATGTGGTAGTATAGACAAGGCAGTGTATTGTTTGAAAAAATTCCTCAAAGAAATGTGGTCTCATAGAATGCCATGACAAGAAAATGCAATTGGCAGTTGCTCCTAGTTATTAGTTATGCAATGTGAAGTAATTGCATAACTGCTTAGGTTGACTTTGTAAAAACTATATATTGTAATTGAATTTTTTTCATCTATCAGCATCTAGTTTTTAGTTATGCAATCTCAAGCAATGCTTTGAGTTTGAAATATGTGCACTACAATGTAATCAACGATATGAATATAAACTACAAAAATCTATTTTTTACAATTTATTGGTTAAACTCTTTATTTTATTTGCTCTCTATATCTCTATGCTATGGAAATGCCTTCAAATTATTATTTTTAAAGTTTTTATCTCAAAAATTGTTCTACTTTTTTTTACCTTTTTTTTTAATCTGATTTTTTTCCCATTTTTTCTATACTTTTTTTTTATTTTTTCAAAAAATATTATACTTTTGGTTTGTCAAAATTTTCCCCAAAATATTTTTGATGCTATGGTATAAACACTTATCTTTTTGTAATATCAAGGATACTTTTTGAAACTTCCGTGCATTGCTAATCTAAAAGGAAAATCCTTTTTCCTAATCTGTATGCAGCCATGCTTTTGACATTGTCAAAATGAGCAAATATGGACACCATTGATAAAAAAGATTTGTATTAACCAAATAGCCATGTACACATACATCAATATATGTTGATATAAGTATAAAATATAGTTACAAAATAGCCATATAGGCATACAATGTCAAATATATCCAATACAAGATATGTAAAAAATTGCCATGTCTAGGCATATAAGAAAGGGCTCTAGAATCAAAATTAATTTCTCTCCATGCTCTGGAAATAATCGTTTTCCCTTTGTTTGGTGATATGATGACAATAAGTCTGTCTGTCATTTATGTTGTGCTCGTGGAGTGCTCTTGCTGCTCCTCCTATAGTTTAGCTCCTGGTGAAGTCTTAACTATTACATTAAGAAGTAAAGACATTAATATATAGAAATTACATTATAAGAAATGATATATTTAACCAAATAATCACTTACTGCCATCTCATGATCACTCTCCACGATGGAAATATTTCCATGCCAATGCTCAGGCATGCTCAAGCCCTGTATAAACCATCCAAATAGGAATTAAACTATGAATCAATAATGGTTTGATTTTTAACTAGAATTAACATCTATAACAACAAATGTAAATTGAAATTTAGTAATTTGCCTCATACCTCCTCTATCAGAGCCATGGAGGATTGTATAGTGGATGAAACATCGATATCCATTTCCCTTGTAACATTTAGAGGTGTTCCCACAACCAACATCTAAAAATAAAACAACAAATTATTCAATCACAAAAAAGTTACAATAGCGAGATCCATGTCATGACATATAATGTATGAAATATAATGAACAAAATTTTGAGTACAAGTATTAAGCTATATATTTTTGGTAGGCCTTAGCACTTGGATAGGAAGACCAAGAATGATGGGGAGAAGAACACATACTCCACTTTGAAGGATGGGAAGACTTACAACCTTTCACCTCTCCTAGAAGAAGACAAGGAAAATCATGAAGGGCCTAGTGTTTTGATGGTGGGTGAGAAGCAGTTCATGAAGACCTTGAAAAAAGGAGGAGGAAGAGGATTCTTCCTCATTATGAAGCCAAAAAGTGAAGCAGAACTGCTCACAAAGAAGAAGGAAGATGCACCAAACGAAGTCCGAGAGTTGTTCGAAAGGTACAAGGAAATAACGGTGAATGAATTACCTAGTTCCCTACCTCCCATTAGGGATATAAGCCACTATATTGATTTGATTCTAGGGGATGCATTGCCTAATAAGGCTGCATACAAGATGACACCTGCTCAAAATGAGGAGATTGCAAGACAAGTGCAAGATTTCATGGATAAAGGGCTAGTGAGGAAGAGTTTGAGCCCATGTGTTGTTCCTACTATCCTAGCACCAAGGAAGGATGGGAATTGGATGCTTTATAGTAATTTAAGAGCCATTAATAGGATCGTTCAATCATATATAGGTTCCCGATGCCAATAATGGAGGACCTCATGGATTGCCTATCAAAAACATCTTACTTTTCCAAGATTGATCTAAAGAGTGGGTACCATCAGATAAGCATCAGAGAGGGGGATGAATGGAAGAAAAATTTTAAGACTAATGAAGGGGTCTATGATTTGTTGGTGATGCCCTTTTGGTTATCAAATGCCCCTAGTACATTTATGTGCCTTATGAATGAGGTTTTGAGATCTTTCATTGGAATTTTTTTGTAGTTTATTTAGATGGCATCCTTGTGTTTAGTAGGTCTAAGAAGAACATTTTAAGCACCTTGACATGGTACTAAGGAGGTTACAAGAGGAGAAGTTGTTGATCAACTTGGAAAAGTGTGAATTCATGAAGGAAGAACTAGTCTACCTTGGTTTTGTCATCTCCAAGGGAAGCTTGAAGATGGATCCTTCAAAGGTGCATGCTATTCTTACTCAAGGACAACATCAAAATCCATGCGAGATGTGAGATGCTTCCATGGAATTGCAAGATTCTATAGAAAGTTCATCAAGAACTTTAGCCAAATTTGTGCACCAATCTTGGACACCATCAAAGGAGGTAACAAAGGTAAGTTGTATTGGACCAATGAGGCTAATAAAGGGTTTGAATATCTGAAAATGAGAGTAGCACAATAGCCTATAAATTTGCTCCCTGATTTTGATAAAGTTTTTACCATTGAGTGTGATGCTAGCAATCAAGCAATAGGGGCTATTTTGAGCCAAGAAGGCAGACCAGTTGCATTTTATAGTGAGAGGCTGAATGAAGCAAAGAGGAAGTATTTTTCCTATGATTTGGAATTGTATGCTATGGTCCAAGCCCTCAAAAGTGGAGGAACTACTTGTTACCTAAATAATTTGTTATTTATACTGATAATCATGCCTTGAGTTCTTTGAATGCACAAGACAAACTCAGTCATAGGCACATGAAGTGGGTAGAGTCTTTGCAAGCCTATTAGTTCATAATAAAGCATAAGAAGGGCCAAGCAAATAAGGTGGGAGATGCTCTCAGTAGAAGGTCACTTGTAATGCAAGAGATCCAACTCCAAAGCATGGGGGTTGAAGCATTGAAGGATATGTATCATGAAGATTCATATTTCAAGGAGGTATACAATGTTTGTGAGAAACATTTGAATTATTTTCATGGTGAATTCTCTGAATATTTATTGCAGAATGGTTTTCTCTTCAAAGGAAGCCAATTGTGTGTACGTAAATGCTCAATGAGGGAGAATATCATAAAGGAGAAACACAGTGGGAGTCTTGGAGGTCACTTTGGCCTTGACAAGACCTTAGAACAAGTTAGGAGATTTTACTATTGGCCAAAGTTACAGGTGGATGTGAGAAGGTATGTGGAAGGCTGCATAATATATCAAAGGGCAAATGGAACTTCATCAAATGCAGGACTCTATCAACCACTGCCCATTCCCAATAGGCCTTCAGAGTGTGTAAGTATCGACTTTGTCTTGGGGTTGCCTAGAACCCAAAAAGGTTTTGATAGTAGCTTTGTGGTAGTTGATAGATTTAGTAAGATGGCACATTTTCTTTATTTAAAATGCACCAATGATGCATCTCATATAGCAAGTCTCTTCTTTAAGGAGGTTGTTAGGATACATGGATTGCCTTTAAGCATTGTTTCTGAAAGGGATTCTAAATTCATTGGTCACTTTTGGATGACCTTGTGGAAGAAACTCAAGGCAAAAATATGTCCTTTAGTTTAGCATACCATCCACAAATGGATTGAAAAACTGAAGTGGTGAATAGATCATTGGGAAACCTCTTAAGATGCCTTACCAAGGAGCATGGACAAGCCTGGGATTTGATTTTACCTCAGGCTAAATTTGCATATAATGACTCCATGAATAGGAGCATTGGTAGAAGCCCTTTTGAGGTAGTCTATGGCATGCACCCTAGAGGGGTCTATGAACTAAGAGATCTACAAGGAGTTGCTAGGAGAAGTGCTCAAGGTGAGGAATTTGTTGTTACAATCAGGGATATTCATCAACAAGTGAAGGAAACCCTTCGAAAGAATGTTGAGAAGTATAAGGAAAAGACAAATTTAAAGAAGAGGAATGTCCAATTCAAGGTTGGAAACTTGGTGATGGCACACTTGAAGAAGGAGAGACTTCCAAAAGTAAAGTATACCAAACTCATGATGAAGAAGATAGGACCTTGCAAGGTGGTCTACAAGTTTGGCCAAAATGCTTATGAAATAGAGCTACCTCTCGGGGTGGCAATCTCTCATATCTTCAACATTTTTGACTTGTATCCTTTCAAAGCTTTTGTGATAAGATTGAGTGCTTGGTTACTATCAAACTAATGATATGATTGATGTTACTAAATTTGTTTAAGGTGTATAAGACAGGTTTGGTGACTTTGATGTTTGGATGGGTGACTATTATGAAGCCATTTGAGCAAATTGGTGATTAACCACAAGATGATAATCAAGATTTTGTCGTAGCAGGAGTTTGTAACCTATAAATAGATTGTTGCACTCAAACTATGGTGAGTACAGTGCTTGATCAAGTTTATATTGTTTTTATGGTGGTTGAGAATGATGTGAATCTAATTGATTAAGTCAAAGTTTTCTTTAATATGGTTTTTGCTTTGAATGAATCAATTGGAATACTGATTAGTGGAATGATGAATGATGGCCTATAGAATGGCTAAGAGAATTTGAGTGGATTTGGGTTGAATGAAAAGTAGATTTATGATGAAATTATATTTGATCTTCTCTTGATTCTATTTGGGATTGAAATCCCTTGAAGAAATGATGTTGATGGTGTTTGTTAGATGCTCTGCATCAGATGTACCCTAATGATTGAGTGTTTTGATATGCTGCTTTGCATCACTAACTTCCTTGTTTATGCTATTGCTTACTATTATGGTTTCATAGATTTTTTCCAAGCATCCATAGTTTTTCGTGGTGGTGCACCTTTGCAAAAACATGCCTCCATGTGAAGTAATTGCATCATGTTGCTTATGTTGACTTTCCTAACAACTATATTGTACAGTTGAAATTTTGACATTTATCAACATCTAGTTATTAGTTATGGAATTTGAAGTACTAATGCTTTGAGTTTGAATGATGTGTAATGCAACGTAACCAACAATATGAATATAAACTACACAAATATATTAAGTAGAATTCATTAGTTAAGTTCTCTTTATTCTATTACCTACGTGTACGTTTGAGTGAATCCACCGGCACTAGGAGGTGTTTGCTTGAAACCACCAATATTAGCCTGTTCAACATCCAAAATTACATGTATTAAAATACGATTCGTAAAACAATGCTATTAACATGTAATAAATTTATAATTGTATACTAGTTACATACCCCACTGATAGGTGTACTACAGAAATAAGTAGGTGGAGGACTGGTGTATCCAGTCTCAACACTGTGATCCTGCAAATTTATTAAAATAATAAAACTAAATTAGTTAATCATGCATTTCAGAATCAAAATTTAATAAATTAAATTCAATGAACATGCTGACTTTTACCTGACTATCAATGCCATATGCACGATGCAAAATTTCAGCCATCCTCTCCATCCCTGTAGCAGCATTCAGATCCTCTGTAGCAGCATACGGATCCTGCGTAGTAGCATCCAGATCTTGCATAGTAGCCTCCTGTGTGCCGGTGGGGTCATATGAAAAAGTAGCCCCGCAAGATTGACACACATGGGTTTGAAGGCCACCACTTGAAGACTCCCTGGATGACATTGTACAATAGGGATAACTATGATGGATGACACTCTGGGTCAAAGTGTTGATCGCCTGCAATGTCTCTATGTCAACACTCTCCTTTGCAACAACAGGCATAACAATGTGCTCACGAGGCGGCCTAGCGAGTAGGATTTGGCTGTGCACCGGGCCTATCCTGAGCTGACCCCCCACCTCTCCCCTGGAACTGCCTCATATCAAAATAATTTGGGATTTGGTTAAATACGAACTCACTGTATAGTTTCCTAAGAAAATATCGGGGGACTTCACAATTATTGCACGGTGGGTAATCAAAGACCAAATACCATCTATCATAAAAACGGTTCCTAATCTCTTGGTGGTGGTAGCAATGAATAGGAAACCTCTTTGCATTGAGGGTAAGATTTTGATTTGTTTTAGGGTCAGTGAATAGAGAGCACAAATCACCTTTAGTAATTTTTAAATCTTTTACTTGTTTATATGATAATTTTTTTACATAATATGCCTTGGCTGCCTGGCTCCTATCTTGCCATCTAGATATTTGTTGGGTAATTACATCTACATTTTTCAACATCTCTTTCAATGAATTTGCTAGACACATTCTTTCTATGGTTGAAGCATTTGGATCACTCAACCTACTGAGAAGATCCTCAAGTTCTTTTCTATTGGTGTCAATTTCACTCCTCAAATTTTCTTGAGTGCCAAGAGGGTATTGAGTGATTGGTGGGGGAGATTGATTTTGTTGAGGATTTGCAGAATTTCCTACAAATTAAAAAAAAATCAAAACTAACCTAAAAAAAATAAAATCAATTTCAAACTAAGAAATTCAAAACAAATAGCAGACAATACTTACCTCCCGCACCTCTTTGTCATCGTGGTGCCATATTTGCAAAGCAAATCCAATTTTTCTTGATAAAATTTGTAGAAATCCTTCCTCCTAGAACACGAGCGCGAAAGTGAGGGTTTTTGGTTGCGGGCAGAGAGAAACAGTAAATAGAAAATGATAGTTATAACTTTTTCTTTCTTTTGAAACAACATAATGCAAGCGCATTATAATGCCCTCGCATTATTGGCTCGTTATGGCTGAGCCTCAGGCTCGGCACACAAATCCATAACATGAGTGTGTTATAACATGCTCGCATTATAGCGCGTTCGCGTTATAAATTTTCAAAAAGTTTTTTTTAAAGTGGCCACAAATTTGCTACCCATCTCCATGCACCCGCCTGATTATAAGACTGAACAATAAAGGCACCCAAAGGGGAAGTTGAGAACCTACATCAGCCTTAGCCTATGTCTTATTGACCACTATGGCATTTGTTTCTATTCTTGTATCAAAACGATATATTCATAAATTATTTCTTAACACTATTTTATTATCAACAAAACTAAAAACAAAAACAAAAAAGTACCCTTTCTGCTTCTAACTGGAAATTTTTGTGTATGCTTCAAACATGAAGTAGAGCATTATTTATAATAAAAACCAAGATAATTTAATATATTTGTGAAAACAATAATACAAAAATAAATATATTATACACTTTTACTAAAAAAAAATAATAAAAATATTGAAAAAAAATACAATTTCACAATCCTTATAACAATGCAACTATCCCTATCCAACACCAATAAAAATTAAAAAACCCATACAAAAATAAATGTCTTACCGGTTTTCATTCCAATACCACCCATTCTAAGATTCCACATAAATTGATCAACCTGCTGAAACAAATACACCAAATTAATGTCACTCTTAACGAAAAACAATAAAAATAAAATTTTAAATGACAAGATATAATGCCAAAAATTAAAAATTAAAAACAAAGGAAAACAGAGTAAAATATATACATCCTCCCACCTGTTTGCCACATTTCGGTACATTTTCGTTTTGAAACTTGAACAATTCTACAAGATTCCAATACAATCTTGTCTATTAATCACAAGCTCAAAACTTAAGTTGCGGCTGCAGCTGGGCGTGGGGTTTAAAGGACTCAACTTCCTCAAAATATTAGATAATGTAAATTAGCCTAGTAAGATAGCACCTAAAAAAGTTAGAGTAAGAAACGAAAAATATGTCCCAAGAAACAAAACAAACTCCACATCAAGGATCACATCTTCCCTCCTCATGGGGGGAGTAATGAGAGCAAGACCAGTGCCTATTGTGAATATTATGATTATAAGACTGAACAATAAAGGCACCCAAAGGGGAAGTTGAGAACCTACAAGAGCCTTAGCCTCTGTCTTATTGATCGCTGCTGCATTTCTCTTTTTTCCTGTATCAAAACAATATATTCATAAATAATTTCCTAACATTATTTTATCATCAACAAAAATATTTAAACAAAAACAAAAAAGTACCCTTTCTGCTTCTAACTGTAAATTTCTGTGTATGCTTCAAAAGTGAAGTTGAGCATTATTTATAATGCAAACCAAGATAATTTAATATATTTTTGAAAATAATAATACAAAATTAAATATAGTATACGCTTTTACTAAAAAAAATAATAAAAATATTGAAAAAGAATACAATTCAACACTCCTTTTAACAATGCAACTATTCCTATCCAACACACATAAAATTAAAAAAAAACCATACAAAAATAAATGTCTTACCAGTTTTTTTTTCCAATTCCACCCATTCTAAGATTCCGCATAAATTTATCAACCTAACGAAACAAATACACCAAGTTAATGTTACTCTTAACAAAAACAATAAAAATAAATTTTTAAATGATAGGACATAACACCAAAAATTAAAAATTAAAAACAAAGGAAAACAGAGTAAAATATATACAGCCTCCCACCTAGTTGCCACATTTTGGTACATTTTCGTTTTGAAACTTGAACAATTCTACAAGATTTCAATACAACCTCATCTCTTAATCACAAGCTTGGAACTTATGCTGCGACTGTAGCTGGGCATGGGGTTTGAAGGACTCAACTTCCTCAAAATATTAGATAATGTAAATTAGCCTAGTAAGATAGCACCTAAAAAGGTAGACTAAGAAATGAAAAACATGTCCCAAGAAAAAAAAAAAAACTCCATATCAAAGATCACATCTTGCCTCCTCATGGGGGGAGTAATGAGAGCAAGACCAATGCCAATTGTGAATATTATGATTATAAGACTGAACAATAAAGGCACCCAAAAGGGAAGTTGAGAATCTACAACAGCCTTAGCCTGTGTCTTATTGACCAGTGCTACTGCATTTCTCTCTTTTCCTGTATCAAAACAATATATGTAGTACCCCTCCGTTTATGCTTATGCTTTTTGTTACTATGTTTTCATGTTGTTAGACCTATGATGCTTTGTTGGATATTTTGATGGCTGGTTTTGAGCGATAGTGGATTATTTTGTGACATGATGATACTTGTTTGATGATTATTGATTTCAGACATGATTGGATATAGCGTAGATGTTTACTTTCAGTTGTTTATTGATATGTACATGCTTATGATGGACTAACAATATTTATTTCATCAGTATATTGTGAAGTGTATTGGTGTGGAGAACAGAATCGCATCTCTCGCTTGCGAGTGCCCTGTGATATCTGTGATTTTCTCCGCACGGTGTGTCTGTTTAATGCTTTATATATATATATATATTTGTATGCATGTTATTTGCTTGGTTGCAGGATTTGCAGGTACATGACACCGACTCCACTTGTGTAATCAGGTCTGAGCGTGTCAAGACTCAATGGAAACATTGATTGGGAGATAGTAGTTTGGTTATCCTAGTCTAGTTTATAACCCTGGTCTTAGTATATTGTCTGTTTTTAGTTTTGAGTCATAGGTTGTATTGTTATTTTTGTTTGGATAAAATTGTTGAAAGTTAAATTTGGTTCATTTTTAATGTTGGAATATTGTGTTTTAAATTATTGTTATTTAAATTAATTTTATATGTTAAAGAAATTACTTGCTTAATTATTTAATTAATTAATTAGCTTATTTGGTTAAATGGTTTGATTATAAATGATCAAATTTATTTAATTAAATAAATTAATTAGTTAAATTAAAATATTAAGTGAGTAAATAATTATATTTGAAAATTAAATTAAAAAAATGCATGTGAAATGAAATTTGGTTTTAAATTTAAATTAAATAAATTAAATTTGCATGCAAATAGTGAAGGGAAAAATTGCTGAGAAGTTGTTAAAAGATATTTTGCAACTTCTCAACAAGTGTGCAAGTTCATTTATTGAGGTTGTTGAGAAATTTTACGAGAGGTTATTGTGGATCTCTGGAAATTACAGAGGATGTTGAATTTCCTCATGGAAAACTATCAAGGCTTTGCAAAAAAATTTGCTATGTAAAAATTCCTAATTTCTTAGAAGTTGTTATCTCTCTGGTTGTATATTTGTGGAAGATCCTCCAAAGGATTTTCGGTGGTTGGTAAAGCTTTCTTGGATTTGGGGAAAATATTTTGAAAAAGATCTTGGGAATTGTACGTCACAGGCAAGAGGTTACATCCTACAGGCAGCTATTTTATTACAGGTACTTTTCTTGTTCAGTTTGTTTGTTCTTTTTTTAAAGAAAAAGTTAGAGAAAAAAAAAATTGGTTTTGTGGTCTCTGAATCTTTCTCAAGAATTTGTTAAAATTTATTTATACAGATGAAAATTTCTTTCAAAACAAAAAAAAGAAATGTTTTGATTTTGATTTCTGTAGAAATGAAATAATATTGGTATTCTATACTTTTATTTGTGGATCTACTGTGTTTCTTTTAAATTGATAATTTTTCTGAGGAATACTTGCTTAAAATAGATAAATTATTTAGCTGGTTCAGTAAAAGAAAATATAGTTTTCTATAGAAGGTATCTTCATATTTACAGTATATGGTATGTTGTTTAAAAAAAATTGGATTGGAAATAAAAAGAAAATACTCTGCTTATACTCTGTCAAACCCTCTGAAAATTCATTTTACTCTTCAATTTAATCTCAGTAAGAATTTTAATATTCCTTATATATAGAGTTGATTGTAAAAATTACAGTAAATATTACTGATAAAATCGACGTTTTTAATTTTTACAAAATATAATAATCTGACGTTTTTATTTCCGTCAGTACATAAATCATGAAAATCATTTAAAAAAAAATTTAAGTGATATTGGGGAGGGCCGAAACCCTCCCCACATACTGTTGTGTGGGCGCAGCCTGGCAAGGCTGCGTCCTCCTTATTGGAGGCTGCGGCAGTGGCCGCGAGCCCTGCCCTTTGTATACCACTCTTAAACAAAAAATAAACAATGTGAATATTACTTCATGGTAAGTATAATGAAAATCGGGCTTAACTATATGAATTATGTTATGTATCGATTATTTAAATTGATTATAATTTAATTCGATATTATTTTTTTGTAAAATATATATGTATATTTAATACTCCATATTTAAAATATATATATATATATATTAAATTGAAATGTATTTTTATATATATTAAATATTTCTTAATATAAAAAAAAAATTCAATGTGATCTAAATATGAAATCTAAATAAAGTAATTGATAAATTTTTTTTTGTTTTCGTTCTTATATGAAATTGAGGAGGTTATAAATAGAAAATTTGATGGAAATTGTTTGGTGAAATTGTGAAAGTAAATGTTAGAGTTAAATCATGTTATTTTCTTTATGTATTATCATTTCTTGTTAATTCATTGAATGATTGGATTTAATAAATCCGAATGGTAGATGTTTAATTTGCTCATTTGATTCAGTTGTGTATTTAATTGGGCAAATTGGGAAAGTACGTAATTTTCTATTTCAAAGTCTTCCAGACCAATTGTAAATGTGGGAATTGGGAATGTTAAGTTGAGTTCTTTTGTAAGTCAAGATTGTGTACATGGTTTTGTTTGGAGGTTGACTTCTGTGTTATGAACATTGAAAGTTGTTCGTTTTAACGTGATTGGTCTTTATATTGATTTGGGTTAGATGTACACCCTGTAAACCTTAGTTAGAGAATATAGAATTCCCATGTTATATTTAGGGGAGTGGCTATTTGTAAGGGCCGACACACAAAGTGGTGTCAGGGTAACTTACAAGTAGTTTGTAACTCAGTGATAACTAAATGACACAATAGTTAGACTAAAACACTTAACAAGATGCTTATGCCTCTCTTATGACTCTTGAGCTTCTTTAGTCATGAGTATAAGATGAGAAGGCCTGGAATGGCGAAATCGATGTCTTGTTCCTTTAAAAGACATACGATTCCACAATAGTATGCAATAGGGGCCAGGTTTCGTAAGAGGTTACCAGGGTAACCCAAGGATTGGGGGCCAGAACCTAGGAAGAAACACTAGGGTAACCTTTGCATCGTTGTGATGACACTCCACCTAGAATAACAGTTAAACCTTGTATTTGTGATTCATTCAATTGTCAAAATCTGGAAGCAATGTAACCAATAATCTGTTTTGTACTAGTGTCTAGGGTTAATAGAATAGGTCTAGGTAACCTTATTACTATCTCCTAGCATGGGGGGTGGACCTACAAGTACCACATGGTTGGGTGGAACGTGCACCTTACTCCATTGGGTCCCCAGTTTGATTATGCCATCGAGAGCTTCATGGATGGAGAGCTCGCACTTGGATCTATGTTTATTTCAACATTGAATATTGTAATTTTGTATTTGAAAACATCCCTCAAATGTATAAGAGGTGAACAATGTAATTGTAATTGTAACTATTATTTGAACTACCTCATCAAGTTGGATGAGTATTGTAATATCATATCAAATACAATGTATGGAAAAACATGTTTGTACTTTATTATGTTAACATGAATGGAAATTTATTATTATGCAATGTTTATCTTTATGTTATATTGATTATGTGCAATGCGAAATACTTTAGTCACTTATGGAAAACTCAAAGTAATGTAACGTCGCTTAGCCTAATGAATGTATGCAATTAATTATCTTAATAATTAAACTTAAAAAAAAAAAATATTACACCTTTATAACACCTTTGCAACATTCTTAGGTTATTAAGACGGGGCATTACAATATATTCATAAATTATTTCTCAACATTATTTTATTATCAAACAAAATAAAAACAAAAAAATAAAAGTAACCTTTCTGCTTCTAATTGCAAATTTCTGTGTATGCTTCAAAAGTGAAGTTGAGCATTATTTATAATGCAAACCAAGATAATTTAATATATTTTTGAAAAAAATAATACAAAAATAAATATACTATACGCTTTTACTAAAACAAAATAATAAAAATATTGAAAAAAAATACAATTTCACACTCCTTATAACAATGCAACTATCCCTATCCAACACCAATAAAAATAAAAAGAACAATACAAAAATAAATCTCTTAAAAAGTTTTCTATTCAATTTCACCCATTCGAAGATTCTGCATAAATTTATCAACCCGCTGAAACAAATACACAAAGTTGATGTTACTCTCAACGAAAACAATAAAAAATAAAATTTTAAATGACAGAACATAACGCCAAAAATTAAAAATTAAAAATTAAGGAAAACAGAGTAAAACATATATAGCCTCCCACCTGGTTGCCACATTTTGGTACATTTATGATTTGAAACTTGAACAATTCTACAAGATTTCAATACAATCTCGTCTCTTAATCACAAGCTCGGAACTTAAGCTACGGCTACAGCTGGGCGTGGGCTTTAAAGGACTCAAATTCTTCAAAATATTAGATAATGTAAATTAGCCTAGTAAGATAGCACCTAAAAAAGTTAGACTAAGAAATGAAAAAAATTTCCCAAGAAACAAAACAGACTCCACATCAAGGATCACATTTTCCCTCCTCATGGGGGGAGTAATGAAAGCAAGACTAGTGCCCATTGTGAATATTATGATTATAAGACTGAACAATAAAGGCACCCAAAGGGGAAGTTGAGAACCTACAACAGCCTTAGCCTGTGTCTTATTGACCGCTGCTGCATTTCTTTCTTTTTTTGTATCAAAACAATATATTCATAAATTATTTCTTAACAATATTTTATTATCAACAAAAATAAAAACAAAAACATAAAAGTACCCATTCTGTTTTTGACTGAGAATTTCTATGTATGTTTCAAAAGTGAAGTTGAGCATTATTTATAATTCAAAACAAGATAATTTAATATATTTTTGAAAAAAATAATACAAAAATAAATATACTATACACTTTTACTAAAACAAAATAGTAAAAATATTGAAAAAAGATACAATTTCACACTCCTTATAACAATGCAACTATCCCTATCCAACACCAACAAAAATTAAAAAAACCATACAAATTCAAATGCCTTACCAGTTTTCTTTCCAATTCCACCCATTCTAAGATTCTGCATAAATTTATCAACTTGCTGAAAAAAATACACCAAGTTAATATTACTCTTAACAAAAACAATAAAAATAAAATTTTAAATGGTAGGACATAACACCAAAAATTAAAAATTAAAAACAAAGGAAATGTAATACCCGCATGTTTCTCATACTATTTGCTACTATTTGTTACTTTTATGTGTTAGTGTGCTATTGATTTGTGATGGTGCTTGATTCACCGACCTGGTGTGTGCGGATGCATAGTTTAGTTGATTGCTACATTTGACATTATTATTATGATTTATGATACATTGTGTGGTGTTTAGATTATTTGATTATGCAATGGTTTTTCATTAATATTATATATGTCTATGTTGTGATTCTTTGATGTTTAATTGGTTTCAGTGATACATTAAAATGCAATGGTTTAATAATTAGGTATGATGTGATCAGTTAATTTAGGAATGCTATTTCATCATTGATATTGTAATTGTTACTATAGCTTAGGTGAGAGGACAATGTAGCATCACTTGTTTACGAGTGCCCTAATACGTTGCAATTCCTTCTCACGATAAGATGTTTTGATTATATATATACATGTGCTACTTGACGTGTATTTGGATGCAAGATTTGTAGGACTAAGTCTTGATTCCACCTACTTCGACAGGATAGGTCAAGCATTAAATTAGCCCAATAGGTAAAATGTTGAAAAATGGAGTTGATTTGGAAGTGTCCCCGTCCCAAGTCTGTTGTTCTGTTATGAGTTGTGGTGTCATGACTGAAGTTTTGTCCTTGTCGTTATGTAGTTTGATTGTTGGGTATTTACTTTTATTTATGGTTAGTGTTTATTTAATTAATCTTATTTTATAAGATAATTAATTTAAGTTGTCTTGTTTTGATTTAATTGTGAGTTTGTAAAATGTTAAATTTAAATATATTATAAATTAAAAAGTGATTTAAGTAATTAAAAGTGTAAATAATTATTTTAAATTAATATTGATGAGGATAATTAAATATTATATTTTTATTAATATTAAATTAGAAAATATTGTGTGGAAAATATCTTGTGTAAATAATTTATTTTTAATTGAAAAATGGTAGATAAATGTGAGCTTTTAAAAGCTGGAATAAGGACCAATAAGGGAAGAGGATTTTTTTAGAAAAGAAAGTTGAAGAGCTTTATTGATTTTTTTTTATTATTCTATTATTTTGAGAGAGGGGTTCACACACACAGAGGATTTCTCTATTGTTTTTGGTTTGTAAAAAAGAAAAGAAAAGAAAAAAATATTTTGTTTGTGCTTCGAGGTAAGATAATTGTTTGAAGAAAAGATAGATTCGAAAAGAGAGCTGCAGGAGGAAATCGAAAGGAGGCTACAAAAGGGATTCTTCATTGAACGAAGGACTCCAGGTTTTATTCTTTTAATTTATAATTATTTTATTGTTCTGTAAACAAATTTGGTTCCTATTTTGAAAATTTATTGAATGAAGTTCTGTGATTTGAAATTCGATCGTATGAATCCCTTGAATCTTCTGTTGAAAACTTTAGTAAATTTTTTTGAAAATTCTCAATATAGTTAGTAGTGAAATTTATTGTTTGAAATAAAACCATCTTTGAATGAGGGTTGAATTTACATGTCATACTTATACTGGATCTATTAAAAAATCTATTTGGTTATTTCTTTTTCTTTTTAAATCTTGTAAATATATATATATATATATATATATATATATATATATATATATATATATATATACACAGGTATCTATATATATATATATATTGCTCTTTTTATAAAGAACTTCATAAATAAATATATATATTTTGTTCAGATGTCGAAATTGTATACTGAATAAAATATTTAATCAAAATAAGTTTGAGTTTCGAAATCCATCCTTTGTTTTTCATTTGAATACGAAATTGTTAAAAATAAAGTATAAAATTATATTTATTATATTATCTATTTTGAAACTTTGAGTGAATATACATAGATTGAAAATGTATATACATATTGTTCTTATTCTAAAATTTTTGGTTATGCAAATCATTCTATGATTCGAGTTTCAAAATTATTTTATAGAATTAAAATATGTTTTAAAAGAATGTGTTTTCTGAAGTCTGTGCTCTTTATTTTCATATGAAAACGAAATTATAAAATAAAATATAAAAAAAATAAAAAAAAATAAAAAAATGAAAATAAAACAAAAAAAAAGATTATTTTATTGCAATGGGGAGGGGACAGCCAAGCCGTACCCCTGTACCCCCACATGGTGTTAAGGGCGGCAGCAG
>VDFB02088354.1:26423-76700 GCA_007258455.2 Sequoia sempervirens
CTTCGTTCTCCTTCTCAACAGACTCTAGCCATCTTAGCCCTTATTTTGAAAGAAACAACACTACCAATTTTGGTTAATCATGTAAAATTTCTCTTAAACCGTAGATTCTTCTGCATTAGACACTTTAGGTAGGAATAATTTTGTAAATATGGATTCATAAAATGGGGTTGAGTGGTAGTACCACCCTCTTAGACTACAAGAAATCCTAAGCTAACACCATTGTTGCAACTGGTACCTACAATTGCTTTATCTTTCTCCTCTTCCAATGCTTAGCTGGAACAAGCACCCTCCTCCTTTGAAATCTATTTTCTTTACTCCTCTTCCTTGATGTGGAATCAACTCCAGCATAACCCGACCACCTCCTCCAAATGAGTCTCCCATTCACCTCTAATCTTGTGGGATTTAGCCCACCATAGTTTGTTCACCTCCACCAATTTGCATCTACACTTAACTTTGCTATACCATACAAATCCTTCTTTGCATACTATGACCGACGGATTAGTATGGGCTGATTACGCTTGACCCATGAAGAATCAAAGCATAATTAAGCCACTAATGTCAAATCTCAATAGGAACATTCAAATGAACATTAAACCAAGCATGATCCATTAAAACCCATTATACTGAACTATGAAATCTTTAAAAATGCCTACTCTAATCCATTGAAACTTATCCGTTGGGGGAGAGGTGTCGCGTTGATATGGAACAATGACCCTTTCCCAATCCTAGGGATAAATGAGCTTGTTTCAATCAATTTTATTAAAGAAAATTAATGAAACCATTGTGATATGTGTGATGAAACATGATTTAGAACTAGATTAACATGATGCAAGCTATTTTAACATGATTTAGATTAAGATGATTTATATGTGCAAATGCAAAGCTAATCTAAATGGATTCCAAGCTAAAAAGATTGAAACCATAATTAACAAATAATCTAAATGTATACATCTAAGTTGCCATGGAAGCCATTAATGGAAGCTAATGTATTATGTAATGCCCCACCATGCAACCCTAGAGGAAGTTGCAATACACTACTTAAAGGCACCAATTTTTTTTTGGTTTAAGTATAGATAACATGCAAGATGAATACACATTGCCAACAACCTCTAAGGCCATGAGTCAAGGATTACTTTAAAACCCAAACAACAACAAACATCAACTGAAACCAAAACATTAATCACTTACCTCAAGATTCCAATTAACAACATTTAAGCAATATGATTACAACACTCATTCCCCGAATGAGGTAATTCCAAAGAGCATAAAATTTTACAAATTACAAATTCCACCTCGATGACAAATGAGGGGTAAAAGAATAAAGATCAACTGAAAAGAACGAAGCCAGAATGGCATCTGGATCCAACGACTCTCTCGATCATGAAAGTATCGTCCACGAGAGCAAGACAAAAGCCATTTAAGAAGGTGCGCACGTTCCACTAACCAAGTGAAACAAAAGGGCTCTGCGAGATAGTAACAAGGATTTCCCTGAACTAGAAGACCATCTACCACTGGAGACGGGCTAACTTTAAAAATTGGCGAGCAAAAGACATATACCGCAACGCAACATCATGGTTTACAGTAAGCTGCAGTGCAAAATCCAAGTACCAATCAGCGTAAAGGTAAAAGAACCCGCGATTACAGCACGTCTTGTCTTGGGAGGTGTGTCATGCATAAAGATTTGGGATCTCTGAAGTCTTCTAGGTCGGCCTCTAGGGATACCCTAGAAACCTCAATGACTCGGCCCACATGCATCGGCCGAGGTCGATTATCTTTTGAGAAGACAAGATAACGATCTTGCCATTCGAGGCCTTCCTGACTCATCTCAAGTCTCGTACAAGCCCTTGAGCCAATGAGCGAGGCTAAATTATCTTATTAATGTTCAAAGCTACTCTATCCCTAGTATAAGATATTTAATTTCCACTTAATTAACTGACTCTCACATGAGTTATCCTGGAACCACTTTGGGCCTGGCGCTCGTTGAAGCCACTCCCCTATCGAAAAAACATAACTCAACCACATGCCAAGGGTAGACAATCCACTAACACATCACAAATAATCAAAACACCTCAACAGGTAACACAACTACGGATGTCCAAAACTGAAACCCAAGTGTGCACGACCCAAGGCTAACACAAGGTTGACTAACATAATGACAACCCACATAACAAACTGAAACATGACTCAACCTTAAGCCATAAGGTCACACAACCTGTCGTGGTAACCAGGTTTCCATTGAAACATAACTCAAGCACTTCCCAATTAAACAATAACAAACCCATGATGCACAACATCGTTTCAAGATAACACACTGGAAAACTTACATAACATTCACTCTAATTCCACAACATCGAAGATGAACAATCAAACACTAAAAGCATTTCAGACAATTAGATAAGCTAAGGTTCGGATTTCCTAAATCCAGTCAAACACAATTTTCATGACTTGCACATATCCAATCAATTAAACCCATTTCTTTTCACAACATAGAAATATTCGAAGAACAGATCATTTACTCTAAATTTCACAACCATATTCCAAAATCAAGACATTTTAATAAATAACATCATCGAATTAAAATTAAACCAATCAATAACTCCATGTCTCACAGTCATATATTGTAAATAAATCCACTTGATTTATAGAACATTTGGATTTAATAAAATTACTCTTTATTTCGAAATAACAATAAATCAAACAACTCAATCTCATATGATTCATTAAATCATTCATTACTTCTAAGTTTAACCATTATATGCATGAACCGAATATTTTAATTTAATAAACTCCTCTGATTAAAATAAATCATTCGTTATCTCTAAGTCTCACGATCATGTACTATAAATAAAATCGCTTGATTAATGAAACATTTAGATTGAATAATAAGTTCTTTCTTACTCTAAGTTCCGCCACTATATTCTCTAATTGAAACATCCTAATAAATGGCATTTCGATCAAATAAATCAGTCTTTATTTCAACTCAACATTAAATAACTCAACTAAGTCTTATCTCTACTTGAATACGAATACCTTCCAACAAATATACCTAGTAGTACATACTCAATGTATTTCCTGTTATATATTTAAATGTTTAAATCACATTATCAACATTAAAGAATTTAAACCAATAGTTTGGTTCTACTTGATCAGTCTATAATTAATCAAAATCAATCTTAAAACAAATACATTTGACTATTCATCAGTTTAATTTCCGCTTGTACAAATGGGATGATCATTGCAAAATTCCTATTTTAAATGTTGAAACATCATTTAAACATATGCTTCTAACATTATTTTAATATTCTAATATTTCCTGATTAACCATAAACATCAAAAAAATAAAATTTCTAAATAAGGAAATTTGATCATCATTCAACTCTATTCAATACTTATTAAATTATCTAAGGTTCACTTGGCACCATTAAAGTATTAAATTTAATATTTTATTCTGTTTGCTCAATCCTAGATACGGATTAAAATACCCTTTTAAAATAACACTATTCATTAAAATAACGATTCCATTCCAAATATATCAATGCTATAATTTATTTAAAACATTCCCTATTTAAAATGATTTAAACATCTTTTAAATGTCTAAATTAACAAAATGTTATCACTATAATCTATTTGATTATACATTAATACCATATTATCCCATATTATAAAATATTAAATATTATATATATAATATTAATTTATTAAATAATTAATATTTAATATTAAGTATATAATATTAAATATTAAACATATTAATATTAAATATTAAATATATAATATTAATATTATAAATATAATATAAAATATGATATAATTTATAAACACAAAACTTAAAATAAAACGAATTTCTTTTTCTTTAAAAAATTAAGGGTTAAAACCCTAAGGGTGGGCACGTAGCCCTACCTCCTCATGGTCGGTGGGGTTGTGTGCTCCGCACACAGTCCATCTGCCTCCCACGGCGGCGGGGCTGTGTGCAAAGCACATAGCGTATGTCGCCCACGGGCGGCGAAACTGTGTGCCGAGCACACAGTGCCCACTTTCCAGTGGCGGCGGCGGGGGTTGGCCTCCCCAGCCTCCCACAAAATAAATAACATTTATTTTTATTTGTATTTTTAAAATACAAATACACTCCCCACAAAGAAACCCATTAAGAACTTCACAAAAAGAACAAACCAGGGGTATTTTCCAGAAATTTAATAAATGGAAATCCTAGTATTTTTAAAAATGAACTTGTGGGTCTTATTGTGCAAATGCCCAACAAAATCTTGCAACAAAACAATGGATTTTTCAACACATCCATAGGGTTTAGATTTATGTTTTGACAACAAAACTCTTTTGGTTTTCATTTCATTTTTTTCCATTGTTGATTCTAGTTTTGGTTTTCTTTTCAAAATCTCAACAAAAAATGCAAGTTTTCAAACAAATAACTCATGGGTTTCATTGGATTCAAACAACATTTCAAGATTTCTAAAAAGCATGAAGAGGATCTAATCTATTTTCAAAATGGACAAGCAAGAATAAGAGGAACCTGTTTTTTTTTCCTCCAAGACTTGAAGCCTTCACCATGGTGTTTTCCAATCCTTCCATTGAATCCAACTCAAGCAAAAATCTCCATCTCCTTCACAATTCCAAGCAAAAACATAGCCAAGCCCCATTTTCCCCAAATTGAAAGATTGAAAAAATTAATGAGATCTCATTTTCTCCAAAATAGGGTTTTTCCCCAAAGTGGTCAAAAACCCTAAAAATCCCACTCACCAAAATATCTTTTAAAAACATAGGAATATTTCTAATTTTTAATTCAAAACTTATGCATTTTCAAATTCATTTAAAACAAAAACATTTCCAAGTTGCAAATAAATATTTTCTCAACCATTTTTTAAAAGTGGAATTAAAACACATTAACATTTATTTATTTATTTATATTTAACTATAACTATTCAAACAAGATTCTTATTTTTATTTTAATTAAATCTTAATATCCACTATAATTTCCATTTCCAATTTAAATTTGAAACTAATATAAAATAACGCCAAAACAACTATTTTAATTAATATTTCACCATTAATCTAATTTAATCATTAACTCAATTTAATTTTTATTAATTAATCAAATCAATCAATAACCCAATAATTATTTTATTAATTAAATCAAATAAATCCATAAAATAAATCGTATTTCAACATTGCAACTAAACACATATTTAATCACAAATTAAACTGCACTTAGCATTTAATAAACTTTAAACTTTGAAATTAAATAAATACTTAAGGGGAGATTGGCCAAATTAAAACAACTAACCCCGACGACAACCCGACAACACACTATGACTAGGGTGACGACTTGGCATGGAAAACCTAGCTACTATCTCCCAATCAATTTCCGTTGGTCAATGGACACGCTCAAACCTGGAAACCAGGTGGAGTCAATGTCATGTACCTGCCAACCTACAACAAAGAGCATGTCGAACGTGCATATATACGTAATATGATCAAACACACCGTGAAGAGGAAATCTTAGAATTGTAGGGCACTCGCAAGCGAGTGATACAATCCTGTCCCCTTCACCAATACAATATCACTAACTGATGCATCTAACATCAATAACATGATCAACAGTATAAAACATCGTTAAATCAAATATCTTCTAAGTTAATCCAAAACATGTCATAAATGTAACATCAGGATAACATCACATCAAAATATAACATCCACGCATGAGTAACAACAAATGGCACAACCAGTCTCAAAAGTCACATCCATACTAAATCCACCATTCAAAATATTTTAAACTGAGGGCACATAATGCAAACCAAGATGGACAAACCAGTCCCAACATTCCACCCCAAACATGAGTGCATGATGTTGGGTTCTCAGGTCCATGACAAACCAAAAAAGTGATTCACACTAGGTTCCATCTGACCCCACTGTGATACCATTTGTGTTTAGGGGTTGAGGTAATCTGGGCCCGTTCACAGCCCTAATCATCTGATGGGGATGAAGCACACCTCCACTGACCAAAGGAGATTTTGGAGTCTAGTGGCCTGCCCCACGGAAATGGATGAGGAACTGACACATGGCATACGAGTCACACAGGGATGAAAACCCCTAGGCACATCACACAGGCTGTTCTCTCATATGCCCACTATACGATGCCTGCCTCCTCTTACCTGATTCTTAACAAACAATATTTGCACATTATCCATCCAAGGCAACTCACAATGAATAATAACATGATTGAGGATCATACCTGCCCCACTAATCTCTAACAAGTGCATGTCTCATATTGCAACCACAAAGCTTGAACACAAGTCAATACATCTTCATCTTCAAGTTTCAAAGTCAAACTTCTTGCACATCTATGGTGAGAATGAAGGGGCACTACACAGTAGGTTGATAAATTTATACAGAATCTTAGAATGGGTGGAATTGGAAAAAAATCTGGTAAGGCATTTGTTTTTGTATGGTTTTATTTTTATTTTTATTGTTGTTCGATAGAGATAGTTGCATTGTTATAACGAATGTGAAATTATTATTTTTTTCAATATTTTTATTATTTTGTTTTAGTAAAAGAGTATAGTATATTTATTTTTATATTATTGTTTTCAAAAATATATTAAATTATCTTAGTTTGCATTATAAATAATACTCAACTTCACGTTTAAAGCATACACAAAAAATTTCAGTTAGAAGCAGAAAAGGTATTTTTATGTTTTTGTTTTTATTTTTGTTGATAATAAAATAATGTTAAACAATAATTTATAAATATATTGTTTTGATACAAGAAAAGAAAGAAATGCAGTAGCAGTCAATAAGACACAGGCTAAGGCTGTTGTAGGTTCTCAACTTCCCCTTTGGGTGTCTTTATTGTTCAGTCTTATAATCATAATATTCACAATGGGCACTGGTTTTGCTCTCATTACTCCCCCCATGAGGAGGGAAGATGTGATCCTTGATGTGGAGTTTGTTTTGTTTCTTGGGACATGTTTTTTATTTTTTAGTGTAGCTTTTTTAGGTGCTATCTTACTAGGCTGATTTACATTATCTAATATTTTGAGGAAGTTGAGTCCTTTAAACCCCACACCCAGCTATACCTGCAGCTTAAGTTCTAAGCTTGTGATTAGTAGACTAGATTTTATTGACATTTTGTAGAATTATTCAAGTTTCAAAACGAAAATGTACCAAAATGTGGCAACTAGGTGGGAGGCTGTATATATTTGACTTTGTTTTCCTTTGTTTTTAATTTTTAATTTTTGGCCTTATGTCCAGTCATTTAAAATTTCATTTTTATTGTTTTCGTCAAGAATAACATTAACTTAGTGTATTTGTTTCAGCAGGTTGATAAATTTATGTGAAATCTTAGAAGAGGTGAAATTGGAAACAAAACTGGTAATACATTTATTTCTATATGGTTTTTTTTAATTTTATTGGTGTTGGAAAGGGATAGTTGCATTGTTATAAAGAGTGTGAAAATGTTTGTTTTTAAATATTTTTATTATTTTGTTTTATTAAAAGCATATAGTATATTTATTTTTGTATTAGTTTCTTCAAAACTATATTAAATTATCTTGGTTTGCATTATAAATAATGCTCAACTTTACTTTTGAAGCATACACAGAAATTTGCAGTTAGAAGCAAAAAGGGTATTTTTTTGTTTTTGTTTTTATTTTTGTTTATAATAAAATAATGCTAAGAAATAAATTATGACTATATTGTTTTGATATAGGAAAAGAAAGAAATGTAGTAGCAGTCAATAAGACAAAGGTTAAGGCTCTTGTAGGTTCTCAACTTCCCCTTTGGGTGCCTTTATTGTTCATTCTTATAATTATAATATTCACAATGGGCACTGGTCTTCCTCTAATTACCCCCCCCCATGAGGAGGGAAGATGTGATTCTTGATGTCGAGTATGTTTTGTTTCTTGGGACATGTTTTTCGTTACTTAGTCTAGCTTTTTTAGGTGATATCTTACTAGGCTGATTTACATTATCTAATATTTTCAGGAAGTTGAGTCATTTAAACCCCACGCCCTACTGCAGTCGTAGCTTAAATTCTAGGCTTGTGCTTAAGTGACGAGATTGTATTGAAATCTTGTAGAATTGTTGAACTTTCAAAACGAAAATGTACCAAAATGTGGCAACCGGGTGGGAGGCTGTATATATTTTACTATGTTTTCCTTTGTTTTTAATTTTTAATTTCTTGGCATGATGCCCTGTCATTTAAAATTTTATTTTTTATTATTTTTCGTTAAGAGTAACATTAACTTGGTGTATTTGTTTCAGTAGGTTGATAAATTTATGCGGAATCTTAGAATGGGTGGAATTGGAAAGAAAACTGGTAAGGCATTTATTTTTATATGGTTTATTTTTATTTTTATTGGTGTTGGATAGGTATAGTTGCATTGTTATGTGTAATGCCCCATCTAAATAACCTAAGAATGTTGCAAAAGTGATATAAAAGTGTAATAATTTTTTTTTAAAGTATTAATATAATGTTAATTAGTTGCATACATTCTTAGGTTAAACGACGTTACACTACTTTGAGTTTTCCTTAAGCGACTTAAGTATTTCGCATTGCTCCCAATTAAAACATAACATAAAGTAAACATTGCATAATAATTTAAATTCTCATACAAGATATAATAAGGTACAAATACGTTTCCATACATTGCATTGATAAGATATTACATTGCTCATCCATCTGATGAGATAGTTCAAATAACAGCTACAATTTTACAAATGATCTCCTCTTATACATTTGAGGGATGCTTTTACATTTCAAGTTTTACAATATACAATGATGAAGAAATAAAAGGAATCCATATACGAGCTCTCCATCTATGAAGCGCTCAATGCAACGAACATACTGGGGACCCAACGGAGTAAGGTGCACGTTCCACCCAACCATGTGGTACCCGTAGGTCCACCCCCCGTGCTAGGAGATAGTAATAAGGCTACCTAGACCAAATCTACTAACCCTAGACACTAGTACATACAATCTATAGGTTACATTGCTTCCAGATTTTGACATTTGATTTGAAACACAACATAAGGTTTAACTGTTATTCTAGGTGGAGTGTCATCACAACGATGCAATGGTTACCCTGGTGTTTCTTCCTAGGTCTCGGCCCCCAATCCTTGGGTTACCCTGGCAACCTCTTACGAAACCCGGCCCCTATTGCACGCATTTGCGGAATCGAATGCCTCTTAAGGAAACGAGACACTAATTTTTCCATTCCAGGCCTTCTCGACTTATATTCATAACTGTAGTAGCTTATGAGTCATAAGCGAGGCATGCATATCTTGTTTAAATATTTTAAATCTATCTACTGTGTTCTTTAGTTTTCACTGACTTACTTAACTAATTGTAAGTTACCCTGACACCACTTTGTGTGTCGCCCCTTACAACTAGCCACTCCCCTAAACATAACAAGGTTTCTAGGTTTTCATGACTAGGGTTAACCAAATGCACAGTTTACATCTCACATTGATAAATAAATCTTAACAGTATCAAACACCATGTTTAGCTCTTGCACAAACCCAAGTCAAAGGAAATACTTTGAAAACAATAAAACCCCTTTTTTCCCAATTTATTCTGGAAGACTTGAACAGTTTAAAACTTTCCCATTTTGCCTAGAAAACACATTTATGCAAATCAAGGAAATTAAATGTCTATATTTCGGATATATTAAATCCTCTCAAGCAAAAGACTATGAATAACTGAATTATTATTAATCTACAACTTTATTCATTTTCCAATCAATCAAGAACTAGAGATTTAACATTTAACCATCTAATACAAAATCTATTTTTATTCTACAAAAATTACATTTCATTATAAATATCTATTCTTATTTCCACAATCTATTTTCATTATTTCTTTTCTTTTAATTAAGTAATGAAATAAAAATAAATGAAAATACCTTATGATCATATAATTACACAAGTAATATGATTAAAAATAATAACATTAAACATCAATAAAATTTATTTATACTTCCTTCACAAAAGAAACTAAACATCTAAATATATTAATGTTTATATATTACATATATATATATCATATATATTTGTTAATATATAATATATATATATATAATAATATATAAAAATACATGTTATATTTATATTAAATAATAATAAATTTGCTTTAAATCGAAATTCTTCAATCAACAAACAAATTGTGCAGGGCCCGGCTGCCCACACAGCCAAGCCCTCCATGGGAGGGCACGGCTGTGCCGGCAGCGCTGGGTGCTGCCCACACAGCCACCTCCCCCATGGGGGACGGCCGTGGGGGTAGCCCCCCCGCGACTGTCTCCATAGAAACACTGGTTTTTTTTAAAAAAATGAAACCCTATTCGAATTTCATACGTTTTTTTTTTAACAGTTTCGAATTTTAATTCCGTACGATTTTTCGACGGAATATTTAATCAAAAATTTCACAAAATAAATCACTATATATATATATATTCATTTCAATAACAGTAAAATACTGAGTCTGTGCATTTCAACAGAAAATTAACAGTATATATTTTTTTTAAAATAATAAATTTACACAGAAAATTCTCTAAATTTATTTCCTATTTTAACAAGCAAATTTAATCTTAAAATCCTCCAAAAAAACTTGCAATATCCTCTCTAAATTTTCTGCTGTATAAATAAAACAAAACTAATTTCCTCAAAATATCTAAAACAAATATGTTTCTAAACAAACAGAGTTTTAAATCTGTTTCTTTTAATTTTTCTTTCAATATTTTTCCAAATTCTTTGAATTCTTGAATCTCAAATATCTATCAAAGAGAATTTTTTTTTAAACAAAGGAAATCAATGGAAAACAAGAGGAATACCTAAAACCCTGTGCTTGAAGATCGGTAAGTTGAAGTGTAACCTCTGCCTGTTGAAAATCCCAAAAGCTTTTTCCAAGAAAATCCCAAGATATATTTATATATATATATATATATATATATATAATGATTATAGGACTATAGGACTATACTATACTTAGATCACTGCCTATGAATCCTACTATCACTTCAACTACTACTTAAAACTACAATGAACTCAGCAATATCCTGGAACATAGACTATCATCTAAAGCATATACACATACTAATCAATTCATGAAACTGGGGAGATTATTTAAACTATTAAATTTCCCATTATGACCAGGTGAGAAGGCTGAGACAGATTTCAAACAGAATCAGAGAGTTTATTTAAATCTATACACTCTGCCACTGACAGGTTAACTATGAAAACAGAGAGGTTATTAAATTTACTACACCTTTGCTAGCCTAAAGTTGCAGCTGTGATGGAAAGCCAATGATAACAGGGAGACTATTTAATTCTGCACAATACCTCTACTCTAAAAGGCGAAACAGTGACAGGTCGCCAAGTGTATTAGAAAGTGAATAATGGAAATTTGGAAATATCGCTATCTACTAGCATTTTTATCAATTCTCAAATATTATCTACAAGGCTGAAGAGAAGGAGAAAGGTAAGGTACAAAAACATGACTTAAAATAAGGAGAATTAATATACAATTTTTCTGTTTTTGGAACCTGATGCATTTCAGATTAGAGGCGAGCTTCCAGAGATTATTTAAAGCTTTAAACTTCCCATTATATTCAAGTGCAGCAGCTGAGACTGGTCGACAATGGGATCAGAGAGATTATTTAACCTCTGCAACATTCTATTTTCAAATACTATGGATATGAAAGGTTGCCAAAAGTACCAGGGATATAATATAAATTTAGATTACCAAATTATGCGAAGGAGCTCATCTAAACGCTGCATCCAATAACATCAATTTCTCTCAGCTTCGACTGAACGGAGGTAACTGGCAAAGGCTTGAAACATTGCGCAGACCAAGAGAATTAAATAATCTGCTCATTGGTCCTCAATTTCTTCACTTGAACAATCTGCTCAATGACGGTATCAGAGAAGACACACGAACCAAGCTTTCCCCACGTTTGAGATGGTTACGGTTGCAAAAACGTGAGTAGCCATTATGTTCAAGCGCCAAAGCTGAGACAGGGAGACTGAATATTGTTTCAATGTTCAATCGGGTCAACTAAAGGTTCAAAAATAACATCATCTATTTTTAACATGCTAACCAGGCAGTGGCTGAAGCAAAAATGATTTATTTTTATTCCTATTAACACACGATTTCAGAACCTACAAATGGGTTAAGGGAAGTCTTGTAACATATAAATCAACCCCAAAACTAGAGATTGAAAACGGCCTAACGGAGGATCCATCACATGCCATGCAATAATACCAAGGTTTACACAACACTACTGGATATGGGCCTAATTCACACCCATATTAAATTTTGTTATAAGGATTCGTTCTCCATAATACATTACTGATTTGCAATAAAAGATTAATAACGAGAATATACTTAAGGTAGAGATTGGCAACAGTTTTCGCATACCGTACATAAAACGAATGCATCAAATAAAGGAATTTGCTTGGCTGGAGAAGGTGGTCGAAGCTCCCTAATGCAGCTCCTACGCGAACCACCAATTTTCCTGCTGAAAGAAGGGATCCTTTTCCTAATAGTTCCCAGCATAAATGTGGATTTCCCCCCAACGCAAGAGCTTTTCTTCTTCCTCCTCTCATCATCCCTTCGTGCTAATGCCATCCGATATCTACTTAAAAAGACAAGTCCTTATTTTCGCCAATTTGTTTCAGGCCCGAAAGAGGCGTAGTCCTCCCCACAAAGCTGAATATAGCTGTTATTTATTTTGCCAGCAATAAACTATTCACCTTCCCTTTTCCAATTGCTTTCCATGCATTAAAACACTTCAACTTCCTATCTATTTAAATTCCTTATTATAATAATGATTTTTGAACAACTAATGGATTATTAATTATTATCGAATATGATAAAAGAATACTTTTACAAAACAATTAGTTTATTTATTTATTAATAACTCTTTACTCTACTTTATGATATTGCCATCGATTCAACTCTGTAGTTTCGAGTCAAACCTATTGACCCATGTTTCATGAGTAGTGGTTCAACAAGAACCTTATCTCTCATGATATATCGAATGGTCCACTTAGTACCTTATCAGATCTAGGTGATGCTCTCACAGAGGTGAAGCATCGGTCCGGCCCCGAGGTCACCCATCCCAAGATTTGCTTCAGTTTCGCTTAACCAGGAGTTTCCAAGGTTAAGCCCGGCTTTTGAGTTGTTACCCCATTTGCAAAACCTTCGCTAGTGTTGTGCCTTATGAACCATTCATATAATAGAGCCCCTTTAGCTCATCAATTGATAGAGTTTGACAATGTTAATTATGATATAGCAGTCAGATTCAACTGCGGTAGTTTCGAATAAACCTATTGACCCATGTTTCATGAGTAGTATTCAACAAGAACCCATCTCTCATGAGGCAAGGGACTTATTCGGAGGTCAAGGAGATGGGTTCTTGTTGAACCACTACTCATGAAACATGGGTCAATGAGTTTGACTCGAAACTACACAGTTGAATCCTGATAGCAATATCATAATTTGACACGCTGTGGAAAAATACCTCCTTCTTTACTTATTGTTTTATAAAACTAATTTATTTAATTTTCATCTTAATTTCTAGTTTTATTTATTCAATGCTATTTTAATTAATTGAGTACAAATTCCATCAAATATTATGCTAACACTAATCACACACAAAACAATAATAACTCAATTAAACACTTACAAAATCTGGAACGTCACAACGGAGGGCACTACAAAATGTTTTTAAAAAAATTATTTTTAAGTTATTTGGGGAGGGCCGAAACCCTCCCCTCACCCTTACGGGTGGGCGCAGTTACCTGGCTGCGCACAACAGCCACCATGGCTGCTGGGCACGGCCTAGTGTGGGCTGCGTCCTCCCCAAAAGGGGAGTCCGCGGCCAGAGTGCCGGCAAATGTGAATAAACTTTGTTAAATTTTTTATTTAATATTTGTTTTAAATGGAGTTTCGTATGATGTTTTTAAAATCCAATTATAAATAAATGTTGATTAATATATATAATATATTTTATTTATATATATTTATATATATATGTATATATATGATTATATATATATATAAATATACATATATATATAATAGTTTGTTGAGGAAATAAATATGATTATTCAAATATGTATTTTTTTTTTGTTAGGAATTATAATTTTGGGAATTTTAATACAAAAAATATATATATTTACTATGATTTATATTGTATTAGAAATATCTTTGAATTGAGAAAAATATAGCTTTATTTTTATATGTGAAATCGAGAAAATTAATTAGATGCAATTTTCTTTAATACATGAGAAATAAAATTATGATTAAGTTAATTTATTTCTTGGTTTTAATGATTGTTTAAATGGATTTAGTATATCCAAATCATAGACAATTACTTTTCTTATTTGCTTTTATTGTATTCTTTTGGGCAAATTGGGAATGTCGTGATTGTTTAAGTCTTCCAGACCTATTGTTAAATGGGAATTGTGATTATTTAAGTTGAGTTCTTGTGTTACCTAAGGATGTGAACATGGATTTGTGTGGTGATTCGACACTTGTTTATGAACAATGATTTAAAGCTTATTATAACACGTCTGGTCTTATATTTTGAATTTGGTTATATATACACCATGTAAACCTTAGTCAGAGAACTTAGATACCTTGTTATGTTTAGGGGAGTGGCTATTTGTAAGGGCCGACACAAAAAGTGGTGTCACGGTAACTTACAAATAGTTAGTAAGTCAGTGAAAACTAAAGAACACAGTAGATAGATTAAAACACGTAACAAGATATTTTGCCTCTCTTATGACTCTTGAGCTACTTCAGTCATGAGTATAAGATGTGAAGGCCTAGAATGGAAAATCGGTGTTTTATTTCCTTAAGAGACATTCGATTCCACAATAGTATGCAATAGAGGCTGGGTTTCGTAAGAGGTTACCAGGGTAACCCAAGGATTGGGGGCCGAAACCTAGGAAGAAACACCAAGGTAACCTTTGCAACATTGTGATGACACTCCACCTAAAATAATAGTTAACCTTGTATTTGTATTACATCAATTGTCAAAATCTGGAAGCAATGTAACCAATAGTTTGTTGTGTACTAGTGTCTAGGGTTAGTAGATTAGGTCTAGGTAACCTTATTACTATCTCCTAGCACGGGGGGTGGACCTACGGGTACCACATGGTTGGGTGGAACGTGCACCTTACTCCGTTGGGTCCCCAGTTTGATCTTGGCATCGAGAGCTTCATGGATGGAGAGCTCGTGTTTGGATACTTATGTTTATTTCAACATTGTATATTGTAAAAACATCCCTCAAATGTTATGAGGTGAATATCATTGTAATTGTAATTTTTATAGAACTACCTCATCAAGATGGATGAGTATTGTAATATCATATCAAATGCAATGTATGGAAAAACATGTTTGTACTTTATGTTATCATGAATGGTAATAAAATGAAATGCAATGCTTATCTTTAAATGTTTTATGTTATGAATTAATATGTGCAATGCGAAATACTTAAGTCACTTATGGAAACTCAAGTAGTGTAATGTTGCTTAACCAAATGAATGTATGCAATTAATTAACTTAATAATTAAACTTTTTTAAAAAAATTATTACACCTTTATTACACAATTGCAACATTCTTAGGTTAATAAGATGGGGCATTACACTATTTAAATGCTTATTAATTTATGTAATTGATGTAATGAAATACAAACAGGATTTGGTATCTCAGTTTGAATGTGTTGGTGTTACTCATCTCAAATCGTATGTTGAGATTTGTAACCCTTCTTTCATTGTCATTATCATTGAATATTGAAATATACATTATGGTGAAACCCCCCTTGTAATGGTTATCACTCATGAAGTCGTATTTGGTATTTATATGTCCACCAATATGGTCTTTGTTATTTATTTCTCTTCAACTTTTCTTTTCTCCTTTATGTGTTTTTGGGTTAAAAGTACACAAACTACAAAAACCTCCATCATACAAGGGAGCTGCCCCTCTCAAACATAGAGGAATATTGTACATGCAATCTCTCAAAATGTTGAAGCCTTCTTCCCACTTTCTATTGAACAATTCAAAGTATCATTTCAAGTGTAATATGCTTACCAACAAAATTTAAAATCACAAATAAACAAAAAGTATCATTTTTATATCATTAACAAATAGAATATAGGGGACATGACCCAACACTTGAGCATGTTTCAATAGTTGTGATAGTAGTTGTTTATATAATGCTCAATTTTTTTATCAATATTAGACCAATAGTTGTGACTTTAAAGTTGTTTGTATTGATGGTGACTACCCATAATTAAACAAAATGCATTCTTTTGATCTAAAAAGCAACCAATCATGTGATTCCACATCAACAATCAATAAAACATATTGTGAATACACAAGTATTGGTCTCACTTTATTTTGGGCCTTTTTGTTGACAAAAAGCATGCTGATGTGGCCCTGAAACCTTAGTTATAAGTAGGAGACTTGCCATATAATCTGTTGTAAGAAATTGGGAGTGGTTTGAAATTTCCATATAGGATAATTAGAGGCGCAAAGTTAGGGTGCACAACTACTAGGTCTTCTCCCCTATATAACATCAACATTCAATTCTTCACCATAATTTCCTAAACTAAATACCTAATTCACCTCATTTAATTTCCAAATATCTATTAAATATATTTAACATTCCAAAATATATTGCATTTATTATATATTTACCATTGTTGTAATTAATCTAAATTAATTTGTGCTTCATTTCAATTAATTAATTAATTAAGTCAATTCAATTAAATTAGCTCAGATTTACATATTAAAAAGTAATTTTCCTCTATAATTATTTTGTATAAAAACAACAAATAGAAAATCTTGAAATAAAGTAAGAAGCCCTAACCCTAATATTTTGAGGAAGTTGAGTCCTTTAAACCCCACGCCCAGTTGCAACCACAGCTTAAGTTCCGAGCTTGTGATTAAGAGGTGAGATTGTATTGAAATCTTGTAGAATTGTTGAAGTTTCAAAACAAAAATGTACCAAAATGTGGCAACCAGGTGGGAGGCTGTATATATTTTACTCTGTTTTCCTTTGTTTTAAATTTTAAATTTTTGGTGTTATGCCCTGTCATTTAAAATTTTATTTTTATTGTTCTCGTTAAGAGTAACATTAACCTAGTGTATTTGTTTCAGTAGGTTGATAAATTTATGCGAAATCTTAGAATCGGTGGAATTGGAAAGAAAACTGGTAAGGCATTTATTTTTGTATGGTTTTTTTTATTTTTATTGGTGTTGGATGGGGATAGTTGCATTGTTATAAGGAGTGTGAAATTGTATTTTTTTTCAATATTTTTATTATTTTGTTTTAGTAAAAGCGTATAGTATATTTATTATTCTATTATTTTTTTCAAAAATATATTAAATTATCTTGGTTTGCATTATAAATAATGCTCAACTTCACTTTTGAAGCATACACAAAAATTTGTAGTTACAAGCAGAAAGGGTACTTTTTTTTTGTTTTTTTTTTTGTGGATAATAAAATAATGTTAAGAAATAATTTATGAATATATTGTTTTGATACAAGAAAATAAAGAAATGCAGCAGCGGTCAATAAGACACAGGCTAAGGCTGTTGTAGGTTCTCAACTTCCCCTTTGGGTGCCCTTATTGTTCAGTCTTATAATCATAATATTCACAATACGCACTAGTCTTGCTCTGATTACTCCCCCCATGAGGAGGGAAGATGTGATCCTTGATGTGGAGTTTGTTTTGTTTCTTGGGACATGTTTTTCCTTTCTTAGTCTAACTTTTTTAGGTGCTATCTTACTAGGATGATGTACATTATCTAATCTTTTGAGGAAGTCGAGTCCTTTAAACTCCACGTCTAGCTACAACCACAACTTAAGATCCAAGCGTATGATTAAGAGACTTGATTGTATTGAAATCTTGTAGAATTGTTGAAGTTTCAAAATGAAAATGTACCAAAACATGGCAACCAAGTCGGAGGCTGTATATATTTTACTTTGTTTTCTTTTGTTTTTAATTTTTAATTTTTGGTGTTATGTCCCATCATTTAAAATTTTATTTTTATTGTTTTCATTAAGAGTAACATTAACTTGGTGTATTTTTTTCAGCATGTTAATAAATTTAGGTGGAATCTTAGAATGGGTGGAATTGGAAAGAAAACTTGTAAGTCATTTATTTTTGTATGGTTTTTTATATTTTTATTGGTGTTGGATAGGGATAGTTGCATTGTTATAAGGAGTGTGAAATTGCAATTTTTTTCAATATTTTTATTATTTTGTTTTTGTTTTTATTTTTGTCGATAATAAAATAATGTTAATAAATAATTTATGAATATATTGTTTTGATATAGGAAAAGAAAGTAATGCAGAAGTGATCAATAAGACACAGGCTAAGTCTATTGTAGGTTCTCAACTTCCCCTTTGGGTGCCTTCATTGTTTAGTCTTATAATCATAATATTCACAATGGGCACTGGTCTTCCTCGCATTACTCCCCCCATGAGGAGGGAAGATGTGATCCTTGATGTGGAGTTCGTTTTGTTTTTTCGGACATGTTTTTTGTTTCTTAGTCAATATTTTTTAGGTGCTATCTTACTAGACTGATTTACATTATCTAATATTTTGACGAAGTTGAGTCATTTAAACCCCATGTTCAACTGCAGCTTTAACTTAAGTTCTAAGCTTATGATTAGGAGACGAGATTGTATTGAAATCTTGTAGAATTGGTGAAGTTTCAAAATGAAAATGTACCAAAATGTGACAACTAGGTGGGAGGCTATATGTATTTTACTTTTTTTTCCTGTAATGCCCCACTGTGCAAACCCCAAAGGAACTAATAAAGACGCAACGATTTTCTTTTAAAGAACATAAGATTATATTTAAGTATTCCAATATAACAATGTTCTAAGTTGCACAACTAAATCCCTTGGGGTACACGAGGAAATTACTACACTAACCCATAACGAAGATAATATATTAAACAACAATTAAACAGTTACATAAAACCATTCATTGTCATATCATCATTTAAAATATCCATTAACAATAACCATATTAACACCATATGTACAAATGACAATAAAATAAATTATAAAGATATAAAGTGTTTCAACACAACTTAGCCAACTATTACAAGTGATAGTTCTCGAATAAATACATGGCCTGAATATACATTACATCCATACGATAGTACAATACAACTGTTTGAAATACATCTCAATAACCACATATACAAATTACATCAAGGTCATCCCAACACACGTGGGAGATGATACATTAATGAATACATTACATCTGAGGTATAAACATACATCTGCTACATAAGAACATTGGATCAAATAGCACCTACCAAACCATGCAATGAAAAATACAACTGTAACCAAAGGGAACCGAACGGGGTGCGAAGCACATTCCACCCAATCACCCTCATGCTAGGAGTAGACAAGGAAGGATCCCCAACCAAAAACATCTAACAATAACATAAGACTAACTCCAAATAGACAACTTAACATCAAAGACCACATAGAAACTAAGCAACGTTAAAACCAAAAGACACAACAACAAACCACTTCTGAACATAGCAATAAACCACTTTCCAATATTACAACTAGTCACAAACACAACATCAATAAAACTCAAGACATAATATCAAAGACTACTTCTAGAGGACTTCTGCAAAACAACACAAATAGAATGTTAGAGGAGAGTGTCATTGCATGGTTTAACATGGATTATCCAGACAACCTATCACAAGGTGTCGCCTCCATCTCTACATGAATTATCCTGACAACCTAATTATGGTGCCGCCTCCATCTATGGTTCTCCTGACAACCTATCTCAAGGCACCACTCCATAGGGTTACTTATGTGGAATCGTTAACCTTTCATGAAGACAAGGCAACGATCATGCCAACCACGACCTTCTTGATCCCCTTTAGTCTGTGATAGCACTAACAGGTGGATGAGGCATCACAATTATCTTATTAGTGTTTAATCCCCACCCATGATTTATTTCTTAGGTTTTCACTGATTACTCTAATTCTATGTGGGTTACCCTAAAAGCCCCTTTGTGAGTCAGCCCCCACTTAGAACCACTCTCTCTAAACACTCCACACAAAATATCCAACACAACAGATTGTATCATAAGAAATATTGAACCAATCAAATGGATACTCTGCGAGGCATAACCATCTCGCCAAAACACATAAAATACATCCACAAAAAGGTACAATCCCAGTGCAAACTAAATCACAACCATGTCAAAACATAGACCAAGCATCTAAACACGAGATCACAATTACACATTAATAACCCTACCCCTAGAAGTCTTAAACCACAACCTTAGTTCCTATAACAAAATAAGCTAACTCTAGTGTTTCCCGCAAGACATAACTCGAATCAAATAAATCCACAATCAAATTAAACAAATAGTCTCAAGAGTAAGTCATTTACATAAAACAACATTGCACAACCCATTTCAATCCTAATAAATTTCACCAATAATTCAAGTGCTCAGAAAGAAATTCAATTTAATTTTAAAACGCATAATTTGTCTCCAATTTTCTTCAATTACATTATAGCATTGCAAATTATTAAATTATCACTTTATTCCTTATCCAAAGCATAATAAATTACAATCTAACATACATACATACATACACACACACACACATATATATATATATATATATATCAATTATTTAAAATTCATAATAAAAAACATATATATAAAAATTAACAAATAATTCATATATATATACATATATATATATAATAAATAATATATAATTCAAATATATATATATATATATTATATATATATATATATATATACATATATATATACATATATATATAATATATATATAATAATATAATAATAATATAATAATATAATAATATAATATTATAATATATATATATATATATATATATATAACATATATAAAATGCATGAAATAAATTGAAACCAAAGGAAATGATACACAAGTGGCAAGGTTGTACTTGAGTACAGTGGTGGGTGCCTCCATTGAGAGCGGTACCTCCCACTAGGGAGGCTGCGGCCTCCCCAATGGCCGCACATAGTAGCCAAGGGTTGTCGTGCCAGTAGCCACTTGGGTTGCTAGGTATGGCAGTCCTTGGCTGCTGCCGCCCTTAACACCATGTGGGGGTACAGGGGTACGGCTTGGCTGTCCCCTCCCCATTGCAATAAAATAATCTTTTTTTTTGTTTTATTTTCATTTTTTTATTTTTTTTTATTTTTTTTATATTTTATTTTATAATTTCGTTTTCATATGAAAATAAAGAGCACAGACTTCAGAAAACACATTCTTTTAAAACATATTTTAATTCTATAAAATAATTTTGAAACTCGAATCATAGAATGATTTGCATAACCAAAAATTTTAGAATAAGAACAATATGTATATACATTTTCAATCTATGTATATTCACTCAAAGTTTCAAAATAGATAATATAATAAATATAATTTTATACTTTATTTTTAACAATTTCGTATTCAAATGAAAAACAAAGGATGGATTTCGAAACTCAAACTTATTTTGATTAAATATTTTATTCAGTATACAATTTCGACATCTGAACAAAATATATATATTTATTTATGAAGTTCTTTATAAAAAGAGCAATATATATATATATATAGATACCTGTGTATATATATATATATATATATATATATATATATATATATATATATATATATATTTACAAGATTTAAAAAGAAAAAGAAATAACCAAATAGATTTTTTAATAGATCCAGTATAAGTATGACATGTAAATTCAACCCTCATTCAAAGATGGTTTTATTTCAAACAATAAATTTCACTACTAACTATATTGAGAATTTTCAAAAAAATTTACTAAAGTTTTCAACAGAAGATTCAAGGGATTCATACGATCGAATTTCAAATCACAGAACTTCATTCAATAAATTTTCAAAATAGGAACCAAATTTGTTTACAGAACAATAAAATAATTATAAATTAAAAGAATAAAACCTGGAGTCCTTCGTTCAATGAAGAATCCCTTTTGTAGCCTCCTTTCGATTTCCTCCTGCAGCTCTCTTTTCGAATCTATCTTTTCTTCAAACAATTATCTTACCTCGAAGCACAAACAAAATATTTTTTTCTTTTCTTTTCTTTTTTACAAACCAAAAACAATAGAGAAATCCTCTGTGTGTGTGAACCCCTCTCTCAAAATAATAGAATAATAAAAAAAAATCAATAAAGCTCTTCAACTTTCTTTTCTAAAAAAATCCTCTTCCCTTATTGGTCCTTATTCCAGCTTTTAAAAGCTCACATTTATCTACCATTTTTCAATTAAAAATAAATTATTTACACAAGATATTTTCCACACAATATTTTCTAATTTAATATTAATAAAAATATAATATTTAATTATCCTCATCAATATTAATTTAAAATAATTATTTACACTTTTAATTACTTAAATCACTTTTTAATTTATAATATATTTAAATTTAACATTTTACAAACTCACAATTAAATCAAAACAAGACAACTTAAATTAATTATCTTATAAAATAAGATTAATTAAATAAACACTAACCATAAATAAAAGTAAATACCCAACAATCAAACTACATAACGACAAGGACAAAACTTCAGTCATGACACCACAACTCATAACAGAACAACAGACTTGGGACGGGGACACTTCCAAATCAACTCCATTTTTCAACATTTTACCTATTGGGCTAATTTAATGCTTGACCTATCCTGTCGAAGTAGGTGGAATCAAGACTTAGTCCTACAAATCTTGCATCCAAATACACGTCAAGTAGCACATGTATATATATAATCAAAACATCTTATCGTGAGAAGGAATTGCAACGTATTAGGGCACTCGTAAACAAGTGATGCTACATTGTCCTCTCACCTAAGCTATAGTAACAATTACAATATCAATGATGAAATAGCATTCCTAAATTAACTGATCACATCATACCTAATTATTAAACCATTGCATTTTAATGTATCACTGAAACCAATTAAACATCAAAGAATCACAACATAGACATATATAATATTAATGAAAAACCATTGCATAATCAAATAATCTAAACACCACACAATGTATCATAAATCATAATAATAATGTCAAATGTAGCAATCAACTAAACTATGCATCCGCACACACCAGGTCGGTGAATCAAGCACCATCACAAATCAATAGCACACTAACACATAAAAGTAACAAATAGTAGCAAATAGTATGAGAAACATGCGGGTATTACATTTCCTTTGTTTTTAATTTTTAATTTTTGGTGTTATGTCCTACCATTTAAAATTTTATTTTTATTGTTTTTGTTAAGAGTAATATTAACTTGGTGTATTTTTTTCAGCAAGTTGATAAATTTATGCAGAATCTTAGAATGGGTGGAATTGGAAAGAAAACTGGTAAGGCATTTGAATTTGTATGGTTTTTTTAATTTTTGTTGGTGTTGGATAGGGATAGTTGCATTGTTATAAGGAGTGTGAAATTGTATCTTTTTTCAATATTTTTACTATTTTGTTTTAGTAAAAGTGTATAGTATATTTATTTTTGTATTATTTTTTTCAAAAATATATTAAATTATCTTGTTTTGAATTATAAATAATGCTCAACTTCACTTTTGAAACATACATAGAAATTCTCAGTCAAAAACAGAATGGGTACTTTTATGTTTTTGTTTTTATTTTTGTTGATAATAAAATATTGTTAAGAAATAATTTATGAATATATTGTTTTGATACAAAAAAAGAAAGAAATGCAGCAGCGGTCAATAAGACACAGGCTAAGGCTGTTGTAGGTTCTCAACTTCCCCTTTGGGTGCCTTTATTGTTCAGTCTTATAATCATAATATTCACAATGGGCACTAGTCTTGCTTTCATTACTCCCCCCATGAGGAGGGAAAATGTGATCCTTGATGTGGAGTCTGTTTTGTTTCTTGGGAAATTTTTTTCATTTCTTAGTCTAACTTTTTTAGGTGCTATCTTACTAGGCTAATTTACATTATCTAATATTTTGAAGAATTTGAGTCCTTTAAAGCCCACGCCCAGCTGTAGCCGTAGCTTAAGTTCCGAGCTTGTGATTAAGAGACGAGATTGTATTGAAATCTTGTAGAATTGTTCAAGTTTCAAATCATAAATGTACCAAAATGTGGCAACCAGGTGGGAGGCTATATATGTTTTACTCTGTTTTCCTTAATTTTTAATTTTTAATTTTTGGCGTTATGTTCTGTCATTTAAAATTTTATTTTTTATTGTTTTCGTTGAGAGTAACATCAACTTTGTGTATTTGTTTCAGCGGGTTGATAAATTTATGCAGAATCTTCGAATGGGTGAAATTGAATAGAAAACTTTTTAAGAGATTTATTTTTGTATTGTTCTTTTTATTTTTATTGGTGTTGGATAGGGATAGTTGCATTGTTATAAGGAGTGTGAAATTGTATTCTTTTTCAATATTTTTATTATTTTGTTTTAGTAAAAGCGTATAGTATATTTATTTTTGTATTATTTTTTTCAAAAATATATTAAATTATCTTGGTTTGCATTATAAATAATGCTCAACTTCACTTTTGAAGCATACGCAGAAATTTGCAATTAGAAGCAGAAAGGTTACTTTTATTTTTTTGTTTTTATTTTGTTTGATAATAAAATAATGTTGAGAAATAATTTATGAATATATTGTTTTGATACAAGAAAAGAAATGTAGTAGCCAGTCAATAAAGACACAGGCTAAGGCTATTGTAGATTCTCAACTTCCCCTTTGGGTGCCTTTATTGTTCAGTCTTATAATCATAATATTCACAATTGGCATTGGTCTTGCTCTCATTACTCCCCCCATGAGGAGGCAAGATGTGATCTTTGATATGGAGTTTTTTTTTTTTTCTTGGGACATGTTTTTCATTTCTTAGTCTACCTTTTTAGGTGCTATCTTACTAGGCTAATTTACATTATCTAATATTTTGAGGAAGTTGAGTCCTTCAAACCCCATGCCCAGCTACAGTCGCAGCATAAGTTCCAAGCTTGTGATTAAGAGATGAGGTTGTATTGAAATCTTGTAGAATTGTTCAAGTTTCAAAACGAAAATGTACCAAAATGTGGCAACTAGGTGGGAGGCTGTATATATTTTACTCTGTTTTCCTTTGTTTTTAATTTTTAATTTTTGGTGTTATGTCCTATCATTTAAAAATTTATTTTTATTGTTTTTGTTAAGAGTAACATTAACTTGGTGTATTTGTTTCGTTAGGTTGATAAATTTATGCGGAATCTTAGAATGGGTGGAATTGGAAAAAAAAACTGGTAAGACATTTATTTTTGTATGGTTTTTTTTTAATTTTATGTGTGTTGGATAGGAATAGTTGCATTGTTAAAAGGAGTGTTGAATTGTATTCTTTTTCAATATTTTTATTATTTTTTTTAGTAAAAGCGTATACTATATTTAATTTTGTATTATTATTTTCAAAAATATATTAAATTATCTTGGTTTGCATTATAAATAATGCTCAACTTCACTTTTGAAGCATACACAGAAATTTACAGTTAGAAGCAGAAAGGGTACTTTTTTGTTTTTGTTTAAATATTTTTGTTGATGATAAAATAATGTTAGGAAATTATTTATGAATATATTGTTTTGATACAGGAAAAAAGAGAAATGCAGCAGCGATCAATAAGACAGAGGCTAAGGCTCTTGTAGGTTCTCAACTTCCCCTTTGGGTGCCTTTATTGTTCAGTCTTATAATCATAATATTCACAATAGGCACTGGTCTTGCTCTCATTACTCCCCCCATGAGGAGGGAAGATGTGATCCTTGATGTGGAGTTTGTTTTGTTTCTTGGGACATATTTTTCGTTTCTTACTCTAACTTTTTTAGGTGCTATCTTACTAGGCTAATTTACATTATCTAATATTTTGAGGAAGTTGAGTCCTTTAAACCCCACGCCCAGCTGCAGCCGCAACTTAAGTTTTGAGCTTGTGATTAATAGACAAGATTGTATTGGAATCTTGTAGAATTGTTCAAGTTTCAAAACGAAAATGTACCGAAATGTGGCAAACAGGTGGGAGGATGTATATATTTTACTCTGTTTTCCTTTGTTTTTAATTTTTAATTTTTGGCATTATATCTTGTCATTTAAAATTTTATTTTTATTGTTTTTCGTTAAGAGTGACATTAATTTGGTGTATTTGTTTCAGCAGGTTGATCAATTTATGTGGAATCTTAGAATGGGTGGTATTGGAATGAAAACCGGTAAGACATTTATTTTTGTATGGGTTTTTTAATTTTTATTGGTGTTGGATAGGGATAGTTGCATTGTTATAAGGATTGTGAAATTGTATTTTTTTTCAATATTTTTATTATTTTTTTTTAGTAAAAGTGTATAATATATTTATTTTTGTATTATTGTTTTCACAAATATATTAAATTATCTTGGTTTTTATTATAAATAATGCTCTACTTCATGTTTGAAGCATACACAAAAATTTCCAGTTAGAAGCAGAAAGGGTACTTTTTTGTTTTTGTTTTTAGTTTTGTTGATAATAAAATAGTGTTAAGAAATAATTTATGAATATATCGTTTTGATACAAGAATAGAAACAAATGCCATAGTGGTCAATAAGACATAGGCTAAGGCTGATGTAGGTTCTCAACTTCCCCTTTGGGTGCCTTTATTGTTCAGTCTTATAATCAGGCGGGTGCATGGAGATGGGTAGCAAATTTGTGGCCACTTTAAAAAAAACTTTTTGAAAATTTATAACGCGAACGCGCTATAATGCGAGCATGTTATAACACACTCATGTTATGGATTTGTGTGCCGAGCCTGAGGCTCAGCCATAACGAGCCAATAATGCGAGGGCATTATAATGCGCTTGCATTATGTTGTTTCAAAAGAAAGAAAAAGTTATAACTATCATTTTCTATTTACTGTTTCTCTCTGCCCGCAACCAAAAACCCTCACTTTCGCGCTCGTGTTCTAGGAGGAAGGATTTCTACAAATTTTATCAAGAAAAATTGGATTTGCTTTGCAAATATGGCACCACGATGACAAAGAGGTGCGGGAGGTAAGTATTGTCTGCTATTTGTTTTGAATTTCTTAGTTTGAAATTGATTTTATTTTTTTTAGGTTAGTTTTGATTTTTTTTTAATTTGTAGGAAATTCTGCAAATCCTCAACAAAATCAATCTCCCCCACCAATCACTCAATACCCTCTTGGCACTCAAGAAAATTTGAGGAGTGAAATTGACAACAATAGAAAACAACTTGAGGATCTTATCAGTAGGTTGAGTGATCCAAATGCTTCAACCATAGAAAGAATGTGTCTAGCAAATTCATTGAAAGAGATGTTGAAAAATGTAGATGTAATTACCCAACAAATATCTAGATGGCAAGATAGGAGCCAGGCAGCCAAGGCATATTATGTAAAAAAATTATCATATAAACAAGTAAAAGATTTAAAAATTACTAAAGGTGATTTGTGCTCTCTATTCACTGACCCTAAAACAAATCAAAATCTTACCCTCAATGCAAAGAGGTTTCCTATTCATTGCTACCACCACCAAGAGATTAGGAACCGTTTTTATGATAGATGGTATTTGGTCTTTGATTACCCACCGTGCAATAATTGTGAAGTCCCCCGATATTTTCTTAGGAAACTATACAGTGAGTTCGTATTTAACCAAATCCCAAATTATTTTGATATGAGGCAGTTCCAGGGGAGAGGTGGGGGGTCAGCTCAGGATAGGCCCGGTGCACAGCCAAATCCTACTCGCTAGGCCGCCTCGTGAGCACATTGTTATGCCTGTTGTTGCAAAGGAGAGTGTTGACATAGAGACATTGCAGGCGATCAACACTTTGACCCAGAGTGTCATCCATCATAGTTATCCCTATTGTACAATGTCATCCAGGGAGTCTTCAAGTGGTGGCCTTCAAACCCATGTGTGTCAATCTTGCGGGGCTACTTTTTCATATGACCCCACCGGCACACAGGAGGCTACTATGCAAGATCTGGATGCTACTACGCAGGATCCGTATGCTGCTACAGAGGATCTGAATGCTGCTACAGGGATGGAGAGGATGGCTGAAATTTTGCATCGTGCATATGGCATTGATAGTCAGGTAAAAGTCAGCATGTTCATTGAATTTAATTTATTAAATTTTGATTCTGAAATGCATGATTAACTAATTTAGTTTTATTATTTTAATAAATTTGCAGGATCACAGTGTTGAGACTGGATACACCAGTCCTCCACCTACTTATTTCTGTAGTACACCTATCAGTGGGGTATGTAACTAGTATACAATTATAAATTTATTACATGTTAATAGCATTGTTTTACGAATCGTATTTTAATACATGTAATTTTGGATGTTGAACAGGCTAATATTGGTGGTTTCAAGCAAACACCTCCTAGTGCCGGTGGATTCACTCAAACGTACACGTAGGTAATAGAATAAAGAGAACTTAACTAATGAATTCTACTTAATATATTTGTGTAGTTTATATTCATATTGTTGGTTACGTTGCATTACACATCATTCAAACTCAAAGCATTAGTACTTCAAATTCCATAACTAATAACTAGATGTTGATAAATGTCAAAATTTCAACTGTACAATATAGTTGTTAGGAAAGTCAACATAAGCAACATGATGCAATTACTTCACATGGAGGCATGTTTTTGCAAAGGTGCACCACCACGAAAAACTATGGATGCTTGGAAAAAATCTATGAAACCATAATAGTAAGCAATAGCATAAACAAGGAAGTTAGTGATGCAAAGCAGCATATCAAAACACTCAATCATTAGGGTACATCTGATGCAGAGCATCTAACAAACACCATCAACATCATTTCTTCAAGGGATTTCAATCCCAAATAGAATCAAGAGAAGATCAAATATAATTTCATCATAAATCTACTTTTCATTCAACCCAAATCCACTCAAATTCTCTTAGCCATTCTATAGGCCATCATTCATCATTCCACTAATCAGTATTCCAATTGATTCATTCAAAGCAAAAACCATATTAAAGAAAACTTTGACTTAATCAATTAGATTCACATCATTCTCAACCACCATAAAAACAATATAAACTTGATCAAGCACTGTACTCACCATAGTTTGAGTGCAACAATCTATTTATAGGTTACAAACTCCTGCTACGACAAAATCTTGATTATCATCTTGTGGTTAATCACCAATTTGCTCAAATGGCTTCATAATAGTCACCCATCCAAACATCAAAGTCACCAAACCTGTCTTATACACCTTAAACAAATTTAGTAACATCAATCATATCATTAGTTTGATAGTAACCAAGCACTCAATCTTATCACAAAAGCTTTGAAAGGATACAAGTCAAAAATGTTGAAGATATGAGAGATTGCCACCCCGAGAGGTAGCTCTATTTCATAAGCATTTTGGCCAAACTTGTAGACCACCTTGCAAGGTCCTATCTTCTTCATCATGAGTTTGGTATACTTTACTTTTGGAAGTCTCTCCTTCTTCAAGTGTGCCATCACCAAGTTTCCAACCTTGAATTGGACATTCCTCTTCTTTAAATTTGTCTTTTCCTTATACTTCTCAACATTCTTTCGAAGGGTTTCCTTCACTTGTTGATGAATATCCCTGATTGTAACAACAAATTCCTCACCTTGAGCACTTCTCCTAGCAACTCCTTGTAGATCTCTTAGTTCATAGACCCCTCTAGGGTGCATGCCATAGACTACCTCAAAAGGGCTTCTACCAATGCTCCTATTCATGGAGTCATTATATGCAAATTTAGCCTGAGGTAAAATCAAATCCCAGGCTTGTCCATGCTCCTTGGTAAGGCATCTTAAGAGGTTTCCCAATGATCTATTCACCACTTCAGTTTTTCAATCCATTTGTGGATGGTATGCTAAACTAAAGGACATATTTTTGCCTTGAGTTTCTTCCACAAGGTCATCCAAAAGTGACCAATGAATTTAGAATCCCTTTCAGAAACAATGCTTAAAGGCAATCCATGTATCCTAACAACCTCCTTAAAGAAGAGACTTGCTATATGAGATGCATCATTGGTGCATTTTAAATAAAGAAAATGTGCCATCTTACTAAATCTATCAACTACCACAAAGCTACTATCAAAACCTTTTTGGGTTCTAGGCAACCCCAAGACAAAGTCGATACTTACACACTCTGAAGGCCTATTGGGAATGGGCAGTGGTTGATAGAGTCCTGCATTTGATGAAGTTCCATTTGCCCTTTGATATATTATGCAGCCTTCCACATACCTTCTCACATCCACCTGTAACTTTGGCCAATAGTAAAATCTCCTAACTTGTTCTAAGGTCTTGTCAAGGCCAAAGTGACCTCCAAGACTCCCACTGTGTTTCTCCTTTATGATATTCTCCCTCATTGAGCATTTACGTACACACAATTGGCTTCCTTTGAAGAGAAAACCATTCTGCAATAAATATTCAGAGAATTCACCATGAAAATAATTCAAATGTTTCTCACAAACATTGTATACCTCCTTGAAATATGAATCTTCATGATACATATCCTTCAATGCTTCAACCCCCATGCTTTGGAGTTGGATCTCTTGCATTACAAGTGACCTTCTACTGAGAGCATCTCCCACCTTATTTGCTTGGCCCTTCTTATGCTTTATTATGAACTAATAGGCTTGCAAAGACTCTACCCACTTCATGTGCCTATGACTGAGTTTGTCTTGTGCATTCAAAGAACTCAAGGCATGATTATCAGTATAAATAACAAATTATTTAGGTAACAAGTAGTTCCTCCACTTTTGAGGGCTTGGACCATAGCATACAATTCCAAATCATAGGAAAAATACTTCCTCTTTGCTTCATTCAGCCTCTCACTATAAAATGCAACTGGTCTGCCTTCTTGGCTCAAAATAGCCCCTATTGCTTGATTGCTAGCATCACACTCAATGGTAAAAACTTTATCAAAATCAGGGAGCAAATTTATAGGCTATTGTGCTACTCTCATTTTCAGATATTCAAACCCTTTATTAGCCTCATTGGTCCAATACAACTTACCTTTGTTACCTCCTTTGATGGTGTCCAAGATTGGTGCACAAATTTGGCTAAAGTTCTTGATGAACTTTCTATAGAATCTTGCAATTCCATGGAAGCATCTCACATCTCGCATGGATTTTGATGTTGTCCTTGAGTAAGAATAGCATGCACCTTTGAAGGATCCATCTTCAAGCTTCCCTTGGAGATGACAAAACCAAGGTAGACTAGTTCTTCCTTCATGAATTCACACTTTTCCAAGTTGATCAACAACTTCTCCTCTTGTAACCTCCTTAGTACCATGTCAAGGTGCTTAAAATGTTCTTCTTAGACCTACTAAACACAAGGATGCCATCTAAATAAACTACAAAAAAATTCCAATGAAAGATCTCAAAACCTCATTCATAAGGCACATAAATGTACTAGGGGCATTTGATAACCAAAAGGGCATCACCAACAAATCATAGACCCCTTCATTAGTCTTAAAATTTTTCTTCCATTCATCCCCCTCTCTGATGCTTATCTGATGGTACCCACTCTTTAGATCAATCTTGGAAAAGTAAGATGTTTTTGATAGGCAATCCATGAGGTCCTCCATTATTGGCATCGGGAACCTATATATGATTGAACGATCCTATTAATGGCTCTTAAATTACTATAAAGCATCCAATTCCCATCCTTCCTTGGTGCTAGGATAGTAGGAACAACACATGGGCTCAAACTCTTCCTCACTAGCCCTTTATCCATGAAATCTTGCACTTGTCTTGCAATCTCCTCATTTTGAGCAGGTGTCATCTTGTATGCAGCCTTATTAGGCAATGCATCCCCTAGAATCAAATCAATATAGTGGCTTATATCCCTAATGGGAGGTAGGGAACTAGGTAATTCATTCACCGTTATTTCCTTGTACCTTTCGAACAACTCTCGGACTTCGTTTGGTGCATCTTCCTTCTTCTTTGTGAGCAGTTCTGCTTCACTTTTTGGCTTCATAATGAGGAAGAATCCTCTTCCTCCTCCTTTTTTCAAGGTCTTCATGAACTGCTTCTCACCCACCATCAAAACACTAGGCCCTTCATGATTTTCCTTGTCTTCTTCTAGGAGAGGTGAAAGGTTGTAAGTCTTCCCATCCTTCAAAGTGGAGTATGTGTTCTTCTCCCCATCATTCTTGGTCTTCCTATCCAAGTGCTAAGGCCTACCAAAAATATATAGCTTAATACTTGTACTCAAAATTTTGTTCATTATATTTCATACATTATATGTCATGACATGGATCTCGCTATTGTAACTTTTTTGTGATTGAATAATTTGTTGTTTTATTTTTAGATGTTGGTTGTGGGAACACCTCTAAATGTTACAAGGGAAATGGATATCGATGTTTCATCCACTATACAATCCTCCATGGCTCTGATAGAGGAGGTATGAGGCAAATTACTAAATTTCAATTTACATTTGTTGTTATAGATGTTAATTCTAGTTAAAAATCAAACCATTATTGATTCATAGTTTAATTCCTATTTGGATGGTTTATACAGGGCTTGAGCATGCCTGAGCATTGGCATGGAAATATTTCCATCGTGGAGAGTGATCATGAGATGGCAGTAAGTGATTATTTGGTTAAATATATCATTTCTTATAATGTAATTTCTATATATTAATGTCTTTACTTCTTAATGTAATAGTTAAGACTTCACCAGGAGCTAAACTATAGGAGGAGCAGCAAGAGCACTCCACGAGCACAACATAAATGACAGACAGACTTATTGTCATCATATCACCAAACAAAGGGAAAACGATTATTTCCAGAGCATGGAGAGAAATTAATTTTGATTCTAGAGCCCTTTCTTATATGCCTAGACATGGCAATTTTTTACATATCTTGTATTGGATATATTTGACATTGTATGCCTATATGGCTATTTTGTAACTATATTTTATACTTATATCAACATATATTGATGTATGTGTACATGGCTATTTGGTTAATACAAATCTTTTTTATCAATGGTGTCCATATTTGCTCATTTTGACAATGTCAAAAGCATGGCTGCATACAGATTAGGAAAAAGGATTTTCCTTTTAGATTAGCAATGCACGGAAGTTTCAAAAAGTATCCTTGATATTACAAAAAGATAAGTGTTTATACCATAGCATCAAAAATATTTTGGGGAAAATTTTGACAAACCAAAAGTATAATATTTTTTGAAAAAATAAAAAAAAAGTATAGAAAAAATGGGAAAAAAATCAGATTAAAAAAAAAGGTAAAAAAAAGTAGGCAATTTTGGGATGGCAGAAATATCATAATTTGAAGAGCATTTCCATAACATAGAGATATAGAGAGCAAATAAAATAAAGAGTTTAACCAATAGAATTGTAAAAATAGATTTTTGGGTTTCATTCCATATGGTGGGTGCTTGTTTTTATATTTCAAACTCAAAGCATTGCTTGAGATTGCATAACTAAAAACTAGATCTTTGATAGATGAAAAAAATTCAATTACAATATATAGTTTTTACAAAGTCCAACCTAAGCAGTTATGCAATTACTTCACATTGCATAACTAATAACTAGAACCATGCCGTTGCATTTTCTTGTCATGGCATTCTATGGACCACATTTCTTTTGAGGAATTTTTCGATAAATACTGCTTTGCTGCTTGTCTATACTACCCACATTTTTTGATACGTAATGCCAAAGGCATTTTGTCAAATGGTTCAGCGCCTTGTTGCTATGGTTGAGAGCTAAAGGCAAATTTCTTTCAAACAAGCTATGGATGCTTGAGAAAAATCTATCATATAATAGTAAGCAATATCATAGACAAGGCAATGAACTCTTTGAAAAAATGCCTCAAAGAAATGAGGTCTCATGGTGATGGAATGCCATGACAATGAAATGATTTTGATTGTCATGGAATTCCATCACCATGAGACCTCATTTCTTTGAGGCAATTTTTCAAAGAGTTCACTGCATTGTCTATGCTAACACATTTTCCATACATGTTTATCAAAGCATTTTATCAAACAGTTCATTGCCTTGCTGCTATGGCTAAAAGACTAAAACAGGTGCTTTTAAATGAGCTATGGATTGTCACGGCATTCCATCACCACGAGACCACATTTCTTTGAGGCATTTTTTCAAATAGTTCTCTGCCTTGTCTATGCTACCACATTTTTCATACATGTTTACCAAAGAATTTTATTAAACAGTTCACCTCCTTCCTTCTATGGATAAAATCCTAAAATAGGTGTTTCAAAATAAGCTATTGATGCTTGGAAAAAATATATCAAAGCATAATTTAATAAGCAATAGCATAGACAAGGCAATGAACTATTAGAATAAAAGCCTCAAAGAAATGTGGTCTCAATGGTGGTGGAATGCCATGACAATCCATAGCAATTTTCTTGTCATGGCATTCATCATGGCATTCCATCACCATGAGACCACATTTCTTTGAGGCATTTTTTCAAACAATTCTCTGCCTTGTCTATGCTACCATATTTTTCATACGTGTTTACCAAAGCATTTTATCAAATAGTTCACCTCCTTGCTCCTATGGCTAAAATCCTAAAATAGGTGCTTCCAAACAAGTTATGGATGCTTGGAAAAAATCTATGAAAGCATAATTTAATAAGTAATAGCATAGACAAGGCAGGGAACTAGTTGAATAAAAGCCTCAAAGAAATGTGGTCTCAATAGTGGTGGAATGCCATGACAATCCATAGCAATTTGCTTGTCATGGCATTCGTCATGCCATTCCATCACCATGAGACCACATTTCTTTGAAGAATTTTTCAAATAGTTCAATGCCTTGTCTATTCTACCACATTTGTCATACATGTTTACCAAAGCATTTTATCAAATAGTTCACCTCCTTGCTGCTATGGCTAAAATCCTAAAATAGGTGCTTCCAAACAAGCTATGGATGCTTGAAAAAAATCTATCAAAGCATAATTTAATAAGCAATAGCATAGACAAGGCCCAGTGAACTATTTGAATAAAAGTCTCAAAGAAATATGGTCTCAATGGTGGTGGAATGCCATGACAATCCATAGCAATTTGTTGTCATGGCATTCATCATGGCATTCCATCACCATGAGACCATATTTCTTTGAGGTATTTTTTCAAATAGTTCATTGCCTTGTCTATGCTACCACATTTTTCATACATGTTTACCAAAGCATTTTATCAAATAGTTCACCTCCTTGCTCCTATGGCTAAAATACTAAAATAGGTGCTTCCAAATAAGCTATCGATGCTTGGAAAAAATCTATCAAAGCATAATTTAATAAGCAATAGCATAGATAAGGCAACAAACTGTTTGAATAAAAGCCTCAAATAAATGTGGTCTCAATGGTGGTGGAATTCCATGACAATCCATAGCAATTTTCTTGTCATGGTATTCGTCATGCCATTCCATCACCATGAGACCACATTTCTTTGAGGCATTTTTTCAAACAGTTCACTGCCTTGTCTATGCTACCACATTCTTCATACATGTCTACCAATGCATTTTATCAAACAATTCATTGCCTTGCTGCTATGGATAAAAGCCTAAAAAAAGTACTTTCGAACAAGCCATGGATGCTTGGAAAAAATCTATCAAAGCATAATAGTAAGCAACAAGCTATGGTCTCATGGTTTTTTTTCACGCAAAAATCAGTGTGATTTTATTCACTTTTTTTGCAGGTTATAAAAACTTTTTTTTTTCCAATTTTGTTGTTTTAAATGACATTCAAGTTTATGGTGATTTTTTTGTTTATATGATCATATGTGATATTCTAATCCTCATTCATTCTTCTAGGTTGCATAGATATATATTTTGTTTTTACATGTTTTTTGTACCAACGAACCCAAAACGAATTGAACCCCCCTCCAATTTTTTTTGACCAAACCAACGTGTTTGGGTGAGACAGAGGACCATGCCTAGCATGAATATGCATATTCAAATGTGTTGGAACAGTCTGTTTGGTCACACGAGTTGCAGAACGAAAGTTGCACCACTTTGCAACTTTCCACTACTTCCATTTGACACTTTTTCCATCAACTGAAATTTGGACACCACGAGAAAATCACTCTGAGATAACGAAACCAAAGAGAGGTTATTGTAGAGGGGAACAACATAATCCCATGGGATGAGACAAGAAGTTTCTAAGCATCACAATGCCCAAGTAACCTCATGTTGAAGTTTGCAACGATTTTTCCCCAAGGACCCTTAAGGGATCAATCCGGTTGAACATAGCTCGAAGTGATTCTACGTGTTTGGGTACAAAAGAGGACCATGCCTAGTGTAACCATTCCTATTTGGATACGTTGGAATAGTTCATTTGGTCACATGAGTTGTAGAACAAAAGTTGCACCACTTTACAACTTTCCACTACTTCCATTTGACACTTTTTTGATCAACTAAAACTTCGACACCACGAGAAAACCACTCCAAAATAATGTAAACCGAGAGAGGTTATTGTAGAGGATCCCAACACAATCCCATAGGATTAGACGAGAATTTTCTATGTGTGACGGTGTCCGAGTAACCTCATGCTGAAGTTTGTAGGAATTTTTCCCTTTGGACCCTTAAGGGATCAATCCGGTTGAACATAGCTCGAAGTGATTCCACATGTTTGCGTGCGAAAAAGGACCATGCCTAGGATAAAAATGCCTATTTACATGTGTTGGAATAATCTGTTTGGTCACACGAGTTGCAGAATAAAAATTGCACCACTTTGCAACTTTCCACTGCTTCCATTTGACACGTTTTCCATCAACTAAAAACTAGAGACTACGGGAAAACCACTCCAAGATAAAAAAATCTGAGAGAGGTTATTGTAGAGGGGCCCAATGCAATAACATAGGTTTAGACAAGAATTTTCTAAGCATTACGGTGTCCAAGTAACCTCATGCTGAAGTTTGCAGGCATTTTTCCCTTTAGACTCGTAAGGGATCGATCCGATTGAATATAGCTCGGAGTGATTCTGCGTGTTTCAGTGCGAAAGAGGACCATGACTAGCATAAAAATTCCTATTCAAATGCATTGGAACAGTCCATTTGGTCACACGAGTTGCAGAATGAAAATTGCACCACTTTGCATTTTTTCCACTGCTTCCATTTGACACTTTTTCCATTAACTGAAAACTGGAGACTATAGGAAAACCACTCTGAGATAACGAAAACTAAGAGAGGTTATTGTAGAGGGGCCCAACATGATCCCATAGGATCATATGAAAAGTTTCTAAGCATCACGGTGTCTAAGTAACCTCATGCTGAATTTTGCAGGCATTTTTCCCTTTGGACCCTTAAGGGATCGATTTGGTTGAACGTAGCTCAGAGTGATTCTATGTGTTTGGGTGAGAAAGAGGACCATGCCTAGTGTAAAAATGCCTATTCAGACATGTTGGAATAGTGTGTTTGGTCACACGAGTTGCAGAATGAAAATTGCACCACTTTGCAACTTTCCACTACTTCCATTTGAAAGTTTTTCCATCAACTGAAAAACTAGAGACTACGGAAAAACCACTCCAAGAGAGGTTATTGTAGAGGGGCCCAACATGATCTCATAGGATCAAATGAGAAGTTTCTAAGCATCATGGTGTCCGACTAACCTCATGTTGAAGTTTGCAGGCATTTTTCCCTTTAGACCCTTAAGGGATCGATTAGGTTGAATGTAGCTCGGAGCGATTCCGCGTGTTTGGGTGCAAAAGAGGAACATACCTAGCATAAACATGCCTATTCAAATGCATTGGAACATTCCATTTGGTCACATGAGTTGCAGAACAAAAATTGCACCACTTTGCAACTTTCCACTGCTTCCATTGTAGAGGGGCCCAACATGATCCCATAGGATCAGACAGGAATTTTTTAAGTATCACGGTGTTCGAGTAACCTCATGTTGAAATTTGAAGGCTTTTTTCCCTTTAGACCCTTAAGGGATCGATCCAGTGGAACGTAGCTTGGAGTGATTCCATGTGTTTGGGTGTGAAAGAGGACCATTTCTAGTGTAAACATACCTATTACATGATAAATGGTCTATAAACCCGTTATTTAACACAAATAACCCTAAAACACTTAAATTACAAGGTTCACCACATGAATCCCCTTATTGATAAACTTCTTTACATCATGACTCAATTGACCTAATACATACAAAAATGGTATTGAATCCTTATTAAATGAAATACAAATGACCTTAAACCATCTAAGAACGCCCTAAATGATCAAATGACCAAATAATAGAAACCACAAGGTTTCAAGTGTTGAAAACATGGAGTTGGTGCTCCTGCTATCAAAAGTATGATTGCTAACAACATACAACATTCACAAGGCCTTTTTGAAGCCATATCAACCTCCTCAACCAACTACAACCACTTCTCAACTTCTTTTACAAGTGTGACCCTTCAACTTCTAAGTATTTGCAAAATGACAACTTTTGGTTTGACAACATTACATTATTATGTGCAACTTTTGACATATTGATGTAAATGACTCCATACCTAAACTAGTGACCTTATGATGGCCTCATTACATCATCTTGACCCTTACATTACGAATTTACATACATTTTCACTTTTAGGCCATTCAAGGCTTCATTACACCAAATTGAAAACATGCTAACATGACATTGCAACCTCATATCCTACGAACCTAGATTGACTTAAAACACCGTTGTGCATATACTTATAAATTAATCCAATGAACCATCTGGATCTTCTCTACTCTTTATTGTGTCAAGTATTGCATCATGGTCTGAATCATGGACCTTCCACAAGGTCTTGTTCAAAGGTCTACCCTGATATTTGCTCAAACAAACATTGGATGCCACGACAAGGTTTGAGTAATGAAGAATCTTACGATGCGTGTCAAATTCCTTAAATAACCAATGTTTAACACTCTTATGTGGGTACCTTCTCAGCCACGTTCCAGTAACAACAACTAAACCTGTAGGGTATTCAATGTTTTCTCCATCTATAATTGGGGATTCCAATTTCTTTTTTGGCTCAACACAACACCACAAGTAATAGTCTTTACCCTCTTCGTTGTCTTCATCTACAATAACTGCATAAACATTCCCTGCATTTATATGTGTGGCATATCTCTTGAAATTAGTCAACATTATGAATATAGTACAAAGTAAGATAACAATATGGAATTTCAAATACTAAGCAAGTAGATATATTACATGGTTGAACTAGATTCGATACATGGTCAAATTCAATCGATGATTTCATCTATGTTAGTTCCAATGCCATCAAAGGGTGATACGTGTGAAGTGGGCTAAGATAACTTGTCAACCATTTTTCAACCCACTCCCTTGACTCAATCATTCCAGGCTTGCATTGTACATGAAGAACAAAAGCATTCCATCTTACGTGTATCGATACTCCATGAACCTACATTTGAGCTAAGGAAAGAGTGCAACTCACTCGATCCTATTAGTGTACAAAAATCCTCATATGGTGAAATGTTAGTATCATCCATCAAAAAAAAAAATCTATGAACTGAAGACGTACCTTCATTACCTACACCCATTGAACCATTACACCACTCGACGATTGATCTTGCATCTGTCAATTGTGCATTATCTTTATAATTTAACTCTTCTCATGCTAATGCTCTTTTCATGTATGCTCCTGCACCGTCATGCTCCCCCTTTCCATGTCTAGCCTCACAAAAGTTCCACATATGTTGAACACGTGTAGTGAGACGCATCCTGCACAACTAGTAGAACATGCACGGATTCTTGAACTATGCTGCACAGTTATCTGACCATATTATATGTCGATCGTATGATATGCCCCTCTGAGCCAAATTATTGTAGAACATCTGGAAGCAACCTTGCACGAACTCTAGAGAATGTGTGTGATCATCACTAATATAAAAGTGATACTCCCTCAATACCTTCCTTTCGTCCTCTGTACTTTCAGTTGCATGTATGAATGCTATGTGCACAAATATCAAAACTTGTGTGGAGTTGTAATACTATGACTGCACCTCATGTCGTGGCTATAGAGTGTAGTTCTCTGCAAATTCAACTACTAATACTATGTTTCCAAGTGGAAAGGTGTCCTTGCATAGCTTGAATTGCGTGTCCATCCATCGGGCTCTATGGGTATGCCTTGCATACTCATACACTAGATTCTCATGAAACATGGACATGAACTGATACACTGGAATCTTATGAATAATCAACTCACACCTTTTTACTTCAAACCCATATTTTGTAGCATATGCCACTATTTTATACTTCCCAAACTCTACTAGTTTTTGTCCCACCTCATATGTGCTTTCCATATGTTGACATACTAGCATTCGTTGCAAGCCACTGCAACGCTCGCATGAACCATCCAAGCATGTTGTCCTATAGAATATTTGGCCATCCTCTATTTCACATTAAAAATTTGATAAGAACTCTCTTGAAGATTTTGGTGGGGCTTCTATGCCACAATCCTACAAAACATCGTTAGTATGCAAATCTAAACATATAGAACGATAAACATCATAATGGTTAATTTAGGGGCTTGTTTTTGATTTTTGGGTAACTTTTTGGGGAAAGAAGTTCGCATGCTATGAAAGGGGGATCTGGGTAATTTTCTGTAAATCTGTAATTTGCATGTAATACAGAGCTTGGGGATTTGAGATCCTCTGCATGTAAGAAGTTCAATATTTATGAATAAAATATTATTCTCTCTTTTGTGAGTGTATTTCTGTGTCTTGGGTTTGCTTCCTCGTCACAATTCCACCCATTCTAAGATTCCGCATAAATTTATCAACCCGCTGAAACAAATACACCAAGTTAATGTTACTTTTAACGAAAATAATAAAAATAAATTTTAAATCAAAGGACATAATATGAAAAATTAAAAATTAAAAAACAAAGGAAAACATAGTAAAATATATATAGTCTCACACTTGGTTGCCACATTTTGGTACATTTTCATTTTGAAATTTCAACAATTATACAAGATTCCAATACAATCCTGTCTCTTAATCACAATCTTGAAACTTAAGCTGCAGCTGCAACTGGGCGTGGGGTTTAAATGACTCAACTTCCTCAAAATATTAGATAATGTAAATCAGCCTAGTAAGATAGCACTTAAAAAAGCTAGACTAAGAAACGAAAAAACATGTCCCAAGAAACAAAAATAACTCCACATCAAGGATCGCATCTTCCCTCCTCATGGGGGGAGTAATGAGAGCAAGAACAGTGCCCATTGGAAATATTATGATTATAAGACTGAACAATATAAAGACACCCAAAGCGAAAGTTGAGAATCTACAAAAACCTTAATGAAAAAAAATAATACAAAATTAAATATACTATACGCTTTTACTAAAACAAAATAATAAAAATATTGAAAAAAAATACAATATCACACTCCTTATAACAATGCAACTATCCCTATCCAACACCAATAAAAATTAAAAATACCATACAAAAACAAATGCCTTACCAATTTTGTTTCCAATTCCACCCATTCTAAGATTCTGCATAAATTTATCAACCTGCTGAAACAAATACACCAAGTTAATGTTACTCTTAATGAAAACAATAAAAATTAAATTTTAAATGAAAGGACATAACACCAAAAAAAAAAATTTTAAAAATGAAGTAAAACAGAGTAAAATATATACAACGTCCCACTTGGTTGCCACATTCTGGTTCATTTTCATTTTGAAACTTCAACAATTCTAAAAGATTACAATAAAATCTCGTCTCTTAATCACAAGCTCTGAACTTAAGCTGCGACTGCAGCTGGACATGGGGTTTAAAGGAATCAACTTCCTCAAAATATTAGATAATGTAAATTAGCCTATTAAGATAGCACCTAAAAAGGTAAGACTAAGAAACAAAAAACATGTACTAAGAAACACAACAAACTCCACATATAGGATCACATCTTCCCTCATCATGGGGGGAGTAGTGTGAGCAAGACCAGTGCCCATTGGGAATATTATGATTATAAGACTAAACAATATAAAGGCACCCAAAGGGGAAGTTGAGAACTTACAACAGCCTTATCCTGTGTCTTATTGACCACTGCTACATTTCTTTCTTTTAATATATCAAAACAATATATTTATTAATTATATCTTAACATTATTTTATTATATATATATAAAAAAGTACTCTTTCTGGTTCTAACTGTAAATTTCTATGTATGTTTCAAAAGTGAAGTTGAGCATTATTTATAATGCAAACCAAGATAATTTAATATATTTTTTTAAAAAATAATAAAAAAATAAATATATTATACGCTTTTACTAAAACAAAATAATAAAAATATTGTAAAAAATACAATTTCACACTCCTTATAACAATGCAACTATCCCTATCCAACACCAGTAAAAATAAAAACAACCATACAAAAATAAATGTCTTACAAGTTTTCTTTCCAATTCCACCCATTCTAAGATTACACATAAATTGATCAACCTGCTGAAACAAATGCACCAAGTTAATGTTACTCTTAACAAAAACAATAAAAATAAAATTTTAAATGACATGACATAACTCCAAAAATTAAAAATTAAAAACAAAGGAAAATAGAGTAAAATATGTACAGCCTCCCACCTGGTTGCCACATTTTGGTACATTTTCATTTTGAAACTTCAACAATTCTACAAGATTCCAATAAAATCTCGTCTCTTAATCACAAGTTCAAAACTTAAACTGTGGCTACAGTTGGGCGTGGGGTTTAAAGGACTCAACTTCCTCAAAATATTAGATAATGTAAATCAGCCTAGTAAGATAGCACCTAAAAGATCTAGACTAAGAAATGAAAAACATGTCCCAAGAAACAAAACAAACTCCACATCAAGGATCACATCTTCCCTCCTCATGGGGGGAGTAATGAGAGCAAGACCAGTGCCCATTGTGAATATTATGATTATAAGACTGAACAATAAAGGCACCCTAAGGGGACGTTGAGAACCTACAACAGCCTTAGCCTGTGTTTTATTGAGCACTGCTACATTTCTTTCTTTTTCTCTATCAAAACAATATATTCATAAATTATTTCTTAACATTATTTTATTATCAACAAAAATAAAAATAAAAACCAAAAAGTACCCTTTTTGCTTCTAACTGCAAATTTCTGTGTATGCTTCAAAAGTGAAGTTGAGCATTATTTATAATGCAAACCAAGATAATTTAATATATTTTTGAAAAAAAATAATATAAAAATAAATATACTATATGAATTTACTAAAAGAAAATAATAAAAATATTGAAAAAAATACAATTTCACACTCCTTATAACAATGCAACTATCCCTATCCAACACCAATAAAAATAAAAAAAATTGACACAAAAATAAATGTCTTACCAGTTTTCTTTCCAATTCCACCCATTCTAAGATTTCGTATAAATTTATCAAACTGCTGAAACAAATACACCAAGATAATGTTACTCTTAACAAAAACAATAAAAATTAAATTTTCAATCAAAGGACATAACACAAAAAAAATTAAAATTAAAAACAAAGGAAAATAGAGTAAAATATATACAGTCTCCCACCTGGTTGCCACATTTTTGTACATTTTTGTTTTGAAACTTCAACAATTCTATAAGATTTCAATACAATCTCATCTCTTAATCACAAGCTCAAACCTTAAGTTGCGACTGCAAATGGGCATACGGTTTAAAGGACCCAACTTCCCCAAAATATTAGATAATGTAAATCAGCCTAGTAAGATAGCAACTAAAAAAGCTAGACTGAGAAACAAAAAACATGTCCCAAGAAAAAAAAATAACTCCACATCAAGGATCACATCTTCCCTCCTCATGGGGGGAGTAATGAGAGCAAGACCAATGCCCATTGGTAATATTATGATTATAAGATTAAACAATATAAAGGAACCCAAACGGGAAGTTGAGAACCTACAACAATATTATCTTGTGTCTTATTGACCACTGTTGCATTTCTTTTTTTTCCTGTACGAAAACAATAAATTCATAAATTATTTCTTAAAATTATTTTATTATGAACAAAAATAAAAACAAAAACAAGAGTACCCTTTCTGTTTCTAACTTCAAATTTTTGTATATGCTTTAAAAGTGAAGTTGAGCATTATTTATAATGCAAACCAAGATAATTTAATATATCTTCGAAAAAAATACAAAAAAAAAAATACTATACACTTTTATTAAAAAAAAAAAGTAAAAATATTGAAAAAAAATACAATTTTACACTCCTTATAACAATGCAACTATCCCTATCCAACACCAATAAAAATTAAAAAAACCATACAAAAACAAATGCCTTACCAGTTTTCTTTCCAATTCCACCCATTCTAAGATTCTGCATAAGTTGATCAACCTGCTGAAACAAATACACCAAATTAATCTTACTCTTAACGAAAATAATAAAAATAAAATTTTAAATGACAGGACATAAAGCCAAAAATTAAAAATTAAAAACAAAGGAAAACAGAGTAAAATACATACAACCTCCCACCTGCTTGCCACATTTTGGTACATTTTCGTTTTGAAACTTCAACAATTCTACAAGATTTCAATACAATCTTGTCTCTTAATCATAAGGTTAGAACTTAATTTCTGCATATGCTTCAAAAGTGAAGTTTGTAGTACCCCTCCATTTATGCTTATGTTTTCTGTTGCTACGTTTTCACACTATTTGATGATGTTACTTTGTTGGATATTTTGATCGCTGGTTTTGAGCGATAGTGGATTTATTCTGTGACATGATGATACTTTGTATGGTGATTATTGTTTTCTGATATGCTTTCAGTTAGTGTAGATGTTTTATTTTCAGTTGATTATTGCTATGTATATGTTATGATGGACTAACAACTATTTATTTCGTCAGTTTGTTGTGAAGTGTATTGGTGTGGAGAACGGAATCGCATCACTCGCTTGCGAGTGCCTTGTGATATCTGTGATTTTCTCCGCACAGTGTGTCTGTTTAATGCTTGATATATATATTTGTATGTTCGTTATTTGCTTGGTTGCAGAAATTTGCAGGTACATGACACTGACTCCACCTGGGTACTCAGGTCTGAGCGTGTCAAGACTCAACGGAAATGTTGATCGGGAGATAGTAGTTTGGTTTATCCTAGCCTAGTTTATAACCCTGGTCTTAGTAAATTGTCTATTTTCAGTTTTGGGTCATAGCTTGTATTGTCATTTATGTTTGGATTAATCATTTGAAAAGCAAATTTGCTTAAATTTTAATGTTGGTTATTGTATTTTAAATTATTGTTATTTAATTAATGCTTAAATGTGGTAGAAGTTTACTTGCTTGATAATTTAATTCATTAATTAGCTTATTTGGTTAAATATTTGATCTTAAAAGGATTAAACTATTTTAATTAATTAAATAAATAAATTAAATTAAATTATTAAGTGTGTAAAGTATATTGCATTTGAAAATTAAATAAATTATGGAAAATTGTAAATTTAAATTAAAAATATGCATGAGATTTGTATAGTGGTTGTAAAATTTAAATAAAATAAAATAATTATTTACATGCAAAATTGAAAGGCAAAAATTGCCGAGAAGTTGTTGAGAAGATATTTGTACTTCTCGACAAGTGTGCCAGTGAATTAATTGAATTTGTTGGGAAAAATTGGTTACGAAGGATATTTTGGATCTGGGATTTTGCACGGGGATTATTCAATTTCCTCACGAGGAAATTATCAGAACACTTGCAAAAATTCTCTGACTGTATTACAAAAATTGAAATCTTCTTAGAAGTTGTTATCTCTCTGGTTTTTTTTTGGGTTGTGATTCTTTGTGGAAGATCCTCCAAAGGATTCTTGGTGGTTGATTAAAGCTTCTAGGGTTTGGTGCTGCGAAAGAGTTTTGAAGGATTACATTCTACAGACAACCTTTAAATAATAGGTATTTTACTGGTGAATTCAGTTTCTTTGTTTTGAAAGAAAATTTGAAGAATAAGTTTTATTTTCTTGACAATTTGCTTGTAGAAAACTTATTGTTAAAATTTATTATTTGTTGCAAGAATCTTCAAGAACTTAGTCAAGAAAAAGAAAGTTCTCAAAAACAAGACTCATCTTGAAAACCCCTGTGGTAATTTTAGAAAAGAGAAATTGGGGAAATGGATTTTTTTTTGAATAAATGTTTATTTTGTTAAATCTAGAAAATTCTATTGAAATAAAATAGAAAATTTGTGAAGAAAAATAACCCTGTACAGTAATAAGTTTTCTCAAATTTTTGTAGAAATTTTTTGTCAGAATATGTTTTTTGTATTTGAAAGATCTTAAAAAAAATATATATAATAAATATATATACATATATATATATATATATATATATATATTTATTTTGCTGTGAATTTATGGGAATTAATATGTAATTTATTTTTTAAAGATCGCCGTACGGGCGAATTTTATTCTTTTAAAATTTTGGACCCAAATCCGTAGTGCGGAGGAAATTTCCACATAAATTATACATGGAGATTTTATTTAAAAAAAAATAATAGTGGGTTGGGGAGGGCCGAAACCCTCCCCTCCCCCTTTTATTGAGGTGCAGCCCCCATGGCTGCGCACAGCAGTCACTAGGGCTACTGGGCGCAGCCCTGGTAAGGGACGCGGCCTTCCCAGGCCGCGGGTTGCGCCAGTATATACAGAAGTTTAAGTTTAATTTTTTTTTGTTTTGTTTTAAACTTTACTTTCATAACGAATATTTAATGATTATATATAATGCGAATTTCTTTTATATTTATATATATATGTATGTATATATATAAATATATACAAATATAAATATATATAAATATAAATATATATATATATATAATTTGAATAACTATATAATGTTATATATATAACATTAAGAAAATAATTTTGGTATTTTATTTTAATATAAAATATATTTTCTTAAAAATTATGTTGTATATGGAAATTATGATTGAGAAACTTTAGATTATAATGTTTATAGTGAAATTGAGAAAATATAATTTTATTTTTTTTTGATATTTTAGATGTATAAAATATTCTTTTTAAATTTTGATGCATGTGAATTTCTAGAGTTATATGAAAACGTATGTTAATTAAGATGAGTTAATTCCATGCATATTATATTGTTTGAAAGGATTTAGAATATCCAAATGTAGATGTGATATATTCTTTTAATTTGTTTTAAAACTTGTTTCATTGTCGGGTAAAATGGGAAAGTCTCAATTAAACAAGTCTTCCAGATCAAGTTGTAAAAGTGGGGATAGTGGTTGTTAAACTAAAATTTTGTATTGGTTAATGATGTGTACATGTTTCTTTGCATGGTATTTAGATACCAGATATTTGTGAACATAAACTTTGATGTTTGTAATGAATAGTGTTGAAATTGTATTTTGTATGAATGTACACCAGTAAACCATAGTCAGGAAACTTAGATACCTTGTTATGTTTAGGGGAGTGGCTATTTGTAAGGGCCGACACACAAAGTGGTATCAGGGTAACTTACAAATAGTTAACTAAGTCAGTGATAATTAAATGACATAGTAGTTAGATTTAAAACACTTAACAAGATGTGCATGCCTCTCTTATGACTCTTGAGCTACTACAGTCATGAGTATAAGTTGAGAAGGTCTGGAATGGAAAATCGGTGTCTTGTTCCTTTAAAAGACATTCGATTCCACAATAGTATGCAATAGGGGCTAGGTTTCGTAAGAGGTTATCAGGTAATCCAAGGATTGGGGGCCGGAACCTAGGAAGAAACACCAGGGTAACCTTTGCATCGTTGTGATGACACTCCAGCTAGAATAACAGTTAACCTTGTATTTGTAGTAAATTCAATTGTCAAGAATCTGGAAGCAATGTAACCATTAGATTGTTTGTACTAGTGTCTAGGGTTAGTAGATTAGGTCTAGGTAACCTCATTACTATCTCTTAGCACGGGGGGTGGACCTATGGGTACCACATGGTTGGGTGGAACATGCACCTTACTCCGTTGGGTCCCCAGTTTGATCATGGTATCAAGAGCTTCATGGATGGAGAGCTCACACATGGAAACTTATATGTACTTCTCTTATTGTAAACTTGTATTTGAAAACATCCCTCAATTGTATAAGAGGTGAACAATGTAATTGTAATTGTAATTATTATTTGAACTACCTCATTAGATGGATGAGTATTGTATAATTATCAAATGCAATGTATGGAAAAACATGAATGTACTTTATTATGTTATCTTGAATGGAAATTTCAATGTTTTGCAATGTTTATCTTTATGTTATTAATTAAATGTGCAATGTGAAATACTTTAGTCACTTATGGAAAACTCAAAGTAGTGTAACGTCGCTTAGCCTAATGAATGTATGCAACTAATTAACTTAATAATTAAATTTTTAAAAAATAAATAAAAATATTACACCTTTATAACACACTTGCAACATTCTTAGGTTATTAAGACGGGGCATTATAGATTGGTATCAGAGCCAAGGTTACAAACACTGGACGCTCTGGGTAATCTCGAGCCCATTAGGTTGACCTAGTATGTAGTGTCGCAACTGTTAGCCTTGGATGAATAATATCTAAGACTCGTTATTGTTATGTGTAGGAACATGCCTAGGCGAGGAGGAAGAGGTCATGGTAGAGGTCAAGGTGGAGGCCGAGGGCCAATCCCTCAGGTTATTCCCCCTCCTAGTCCTCACCACAGTGATAAGGCAGAACAGATGGGTCAGAGGAATGAGGGACAAAATCACGTACAGTCTGCAGTAGAGGGTTCTCAAATACATCCACTATTAGAGGAGGTCCTAGTTCATCTTGGACCTAGATAGGTAGATGAGCAGGAGGTTGTCAGAGAGAGAGAGAGAGATAGATCTCCTAGGAGAGTAGAGGACATAGCACATCAGGATGCTATCATTGCAGGTCATATGAGGGATTTACTAAGAGCATGCCTTCCTACCTTTGATGGTCAGGAGGAGGATTAGAGGCAGAGACTTGGCTACTAGATTTGGGTAGATGCTTTGCCATGCACCCTTATGGTAGCAATACCCATGCCAGATGCACTATTATGCACTTGAGAGGATTCGCCTCTACTTGGTGGTGCCTAGAGGAGCAGAAGCTCCACATAGATATTGGTTATGTGTCTTGGGAGATGTTTCTTGAGAGGTTTAGAGTTTGGTTCCTTTTGGAACACTGGAGGCAGCGTAGGGCTGACGAGTTCCATGATCTACATCAGTTAGCTCTTTCTATAGAACAATATGAATGTAGGTTCTATGAACTCAAGCAGTATGCTGGTATTGGCGATGATGAGCCTATGCTAGTACAACATTTTATCAGGGGTTTAAACACCTGCATTAGTGGTGGTGTTCGAGTCTTTGAGCCAAAGACTATGGAAGTCGCGGTGGAGAAGGCTCGCATAGTAGAGGAGAACCTTATTATGGCTTTAGGTGGGCACACAGGAGTGCAGATTGGCAGTGCTCTTGCAGCAGGTTTTAATCCACGGGGTGGATAGGCACAGACAGGTGGTTCTTCCAAGAACCAACAGACACCCACAAAGGGTGGGTAGCAACAACAACAACGAACTCCTCAAAAGAACAATAACCCTCAACCACAACAACAAAATAGTCCTCAAACAGGAAAGGGTCATTACTGGTGGCGCAATAAGCACAATAGGCAGGATCAGCCTGCGCAAAGTGCTCAGTCTACCATCAGTAGGGGTAGTTTTCAGTAGTCCAATGCACCTTCGGGTGGTACAGGATTTGGTAGAGGCACAAGCACATGTTGTTATTCATGTGGGTAGTAGGGACACATAGCTAGGTAGTGTCCGATGAGAGGTTCTACTGGTTATGGACCTTGACCTATAGCTTCAGAGCCTACAGTGGGTGATGCAGGACGAGCACATACAGTATATGCAGCGGTTAATGACCGCCAAGCCGATCACCAAAACACGGTGGTCGAGACTTCAGGAAGTTACATGGTGTTAGTGTTTCTATTCTTTTTGATTCCAGAGCCACTAACTCCTTTATTTCACCGACCATCGTAGACTGTTGTGGTCTTGTGGTGGTAAAGCAAGGTGGTAAATGACAAGTTGAATTCGCCTCAGGGGTGAAAGTAGCGGTAGAAAACTTAGTACATAATCTGTGAACTTAAAATTGGTACATTAACTACCTTAGTAGATTTATATGTTACACCCTTTAGGATCGTATGACATAGTTTTAGGTATGGATTGGTTAGCATCTTATCATGCTGTGATTGATTGTAGACTTAAGATAGTTAGTTGCATTAATGACTTAGGTGTGAAAGTGGAAAT